>NHYD01003279.1:0-16539 GCA_002938375.1 Psilocybe cyanescens | reverse complement strand
CGTCGCCAAGAATGCTCGGCTTGACAACCCGATGATGTTTGGCAAAGGCTTTAGAGGCTTGACAGTCTCGCTTTCCATACGAAACCCATGCAAGGCGCGATATTTGGATTCTCTTCAACCTTCCTCCAAGTTGTGATTATGCGGATAAGCGTCTGCAAAAATATATCAATATCGTATATATCGTACAAGACGCCATGGTAGCCCTACCTTCTGGAACTCTATAGTTTGTTCGGCGTCGAGCGGCCCTGTATCCCAGTGTTTGACTATGTTCCAGGTTGACGTGTGCGTTGGTTCGTTTTGAGAAAGGTCCCACTTTATCAGGTCGAATACCTTTCCGATATGGGTATATGTGGGAGCGCCCATAAACATCTGAGCTGTGTCAGGGGTACTTGAAACGGCCTTTTGATAGACACCTAATTCTTCCCAGATCTCCGTGATTGGCCTTGAATCCAGCTGGAGACTCGTCGCTGGTCGTGAATACAGACTTAACGGATCGTGACGACGGGATTTTCGGGGTGAGGTAAGCTTCATGGTTGGGGATTGAATGCAGAAAAATGCACAACTTATTTGAAGGATAATGATATACAAGAGAAGAAAATGTTAATTGGCCCATAAATTCTTGTTATATATGTGTACTGAGTGCCACTAATTCAAATCTGCAATACGGCAGATTGACGGAATTATGAGCATTGGGCCATTGGCCAGATTAGGCCGTAGTGGCTTCATTTCGACATATTAGGACAATGGAAAACAATGGTGATATTTGGGAGATTGTGTTGGAAAATGCCACTCGCTAAGTGCTTTCTATTCTCCCATAAGACAACCTTTAGGGCAATAATATTAATGCGATGAGTCTGACATTTGCCACACGTTGACTACTCCATGTACGAGGAGGAGCGGATTCCAACGTAATTCATTGTCGCTGATGCTGAGCGTGCGTTTACTATCCTTTCATCAAATGCTTTAATAGCGACACGCTAAAGACGGCACAGCAGATCTATATATCTACTTCTAGTGACATTGTATCCAAGCAATAACTGAACAATTATAATCTAATGGGACAGTTCTCGGGACAATAAACCAGTCATTCGATCGCCCATTAGCGCTACGAAGTCCATTATTACCTCGAACACATTCATTTTGTAATGTGCTCTTCTTCGAGCAAATTATGAACTTCGTTTATGGTAGGCCGCTTCTCCGGGGAGATGTCCCAGCACCGGACTAACAAATTCCAGATTCCGTCCGTTATCATTGTGCACTCTGGTCTCTTTGGTCTTGGAAAAGAGCGCCCTTTAACGATGATTCCGATCAGTTTATTTGTTCTTAGTTCCGAGAATGGACGTTTTCCAGTTATCACCTAACAGAATCGAAGCATTAGAGTTAGCCAGTTTACTTTACCATCACGCCAATTTTGCAGAGTAAGACTGACCTCGAGCATGGTCATTCCGAAGCTATACGTATCGCTAGGTAATGTGCTGTTGGCCGCCTCGTTTTCTATCGTTTCGGGTGCCATCCATCTTATATCACTCGGACTGTGAGAATCGGTTAATGGAAGAATGCCCATGCCTATGTCTGACAATACAGGTATGCCGTCGTCGGAAATTAAGATATTATTCTGTGAAATAACCCAGAATTGGTGAAAATCGTTTTGGTAAGTTGAACACGTGGGATGGAAGGAAGCTCACTCCTCTGACTCTTCCATGAATAATTGGCGGATCATGACTGTGGAGATATTTGAGAGCATTCGCAATACTAATTAACTTTATATCATAAAAATTTCAACGACGCAATCTTTTTACTGATGAGAGAGGACTCACAATGAACAAAGCATTCGCATGGGGATTGTGAAAGAGATACTGCAGTACATTCCCATTTCTGTAGTAAGGAAGAACCAGGGACGGGATTTTGTCCAGGCCTGCAGTTGGGCTGGAGACCACTCCTATCCATCCTGTGATGTGAGGATGAGCATTGACCTTTAGCCACTTTACAAGCTCAATTTCCAGTTTCTAAACAAATTGATTATATTGGACGAAGATATATCTAGACTGAAAGCATACGATACCTCTTTAAACATTTTGTAATCTTCGTTTGTTACATCATAGGCATGCCATGTTTTAATTGCGACAACCTGAGGCCCCAAGGACGTTCTATATACCCTGGTAGTTCTGGATCCAGCAAATTCATTACCATATACATGGCTAATAGAACCATCCCTGCTGTGGAACTCTATCATGGCTTTGAACGGCTGGAAATGACGACGAAGGATGGAAGACGATGTTGACGTGTCTGTAACTCAAGGACAGAGATAAGAAGTCGCCGCCGACGCGTATGTTTGAATAGGGGAGTGAACTGGTTCTTCTTATAGTAGGACTCGCAGCTGCGTAGCGGTGCATCACACTGCGGTGCCACAGACCCACCACTTCAAGGCAACTGTAGTACATGGCTCTTGCATTGATGTTGTAGCCGTAGGCCTCACATACATATACACATACGCAATAGCAATAGTAATGGTGAATCATAATATATTGAAAGGCTTGTATGTGATATGACTCCTCTTTTGACCGGGACCGCCTCAATCTATTCATGTCCACTCGAGTCTGAGATGAATTCCCAGCCTCCGAAGCGGGCATTTAGGGGCACCATGATGTCAAATTGGCACTATCATGAGCCCTGTAATGTTGAACGTTGTTAGCCTCTTGATACAGGTATCGAAACCCACTGGCGTTGTGTGGCCTAAACAACTCGAGCGGAGGCCCTGGGGTGCGTCCAAATCATCAAGCATAGCCACTTCCGCACGCCTCCGCATGCATCGCTGACCTAATCCGCCATGGATCTCTCGACAGAGATACGGCTGACAACCATCGTCTCCTGTTCTCAACACTGACAGTTCGTAACCCTATCTTTGAAGATTGAGGAAGATCAGCACCACGAGTCAGACGGGCAAACATCCTCGAGCGCCAATCAACCTGACGACGATACCTTATTACTGTAGGTGATGACTGAGACGGAAGTTTGATAATGAAGAATGACCACGGGAATATTGTTAACGATTTTTAAAGTCATAAGCGCTGGAGTACAAGGACAAGTTCTGTCACAGACGATGAGGCTGACTTTAGGCGAGTAGTCCTTTTTTTTTTTCTCTCATAGGCTGATTTAAATCTTGCCTCATGACCGCCAGCGTGTCTATGTTGGACACATTTCTTGATTGCTGCCGAGCATCTAAATAGAAAATAAGGTGGCTTAAATGGGCGCTTTCACACTGTTGAACGTCGAGGATGGCAACGTGGCCGAAAAATGGCAGCATGCAAGCCAGATATGGTTGGCTCTGCGCCGATGTTAAGATTGTCGGGAACCAATTGCTGGTCGTGGGATGATGTCGGGCAATCTTTATAGATCACAGGTGTGTATTTCACCCGACTAGGACGGCGAGACCTCACTCCGACGGTCATCATCTCGAAACTCGGAGTCATTCAGCTTTACCGCCCGAGTTTTATAAGCTTCACCTCTTTGTGATCCTCATACTGTCAACCCCCACCACCAAGTCAACTCAAAGATGATGTGGGACTCTCGTGGCCGCAGCCAGGAAAATCTGCATAGAAGTCGAAGTAAATCTCCTCAGCCTCCTCCAATGAGGATGCCTAGCCCATCGTGTGTTTCCTGATGCAATGATCTCACTTTGCGGATAACTGATAAACTATGTGTTTCTCTAGTTTTCCAGTCGCGTAAGCCCGTTGCCATAAGTTATCAACGACGAATCCTTGACGTTCCAGTTGTCCTTTCATAACAGACAAACGAATTCCCATAGCCCAAACACCTATGCTTATGGCGCGACACTTAGCGCCTCATACCAACCGTCACCCACTTTCTACCCGCCGGCACGCTCGCAGTCCCGCTCACCTTCTCCATACTCACCGCATAGGTAAGCTTTGTCCGTCTTCATCACGTCGCAACAACATCTCCAGCATGTACCTTATCGCCGCGGTGTTATACACGAATCTAACCACTATACCGATTTTAGGTCTCACGATTATGCATCAGTACCCCGCAGTGTTACAGTCTCGCAAGGGCCTCAGTACCCTCAGCCTGCTCCTCAAGTCGTACATGTGATCCACCATTCGAGACACCATCACCATTCATCGAAGCACAATCACAAGCCTCATCATAGCTATTCATATTCATACACACCTGCGCCACCAACCCCCATAACACCGTCAACGTCCTATCATTCTGCGCCGCCGAAACAACAGCGGGCACCTTCACCTCGCGTCCATTTTCCAACTGCCTCACATCTAGTTACTCAGCCTGCGACGTTATATGCCCCGCCAAGGACTCGCGTACACTCGCAGCCGACTATGCCCACGGCGATGCACAGACCGGCTGCTGCGCCTGCACAAAGACCGACCAATCAGCATATTGATCCACTGAATCCACATTTCCAATATTCGAAGTGCACGGGGAAGAAAAAGGCGCTCTGCGTAAGTTTCTGCATTTTTCGGGTCATGGTATACGTCATGGGCCTAATGTCAAATTTCCGGGAAGATTGGAATCAATTACAGGGGCCAAGCCAATGAGCTGAGGGGTTGCGTGAACGACGCAAAAAATGTTCGGAACTTTTTGATTCGTTCGTTTAATCCTTTCTTGCCTGCACCATATTTCTGACGCTTGGTTGATCTAGAGCAAGGAGGGTACAAGGCTACTGATATCGTTCTTCTCACGGACGATGCAAGAGATGCGCGTTCTCTGCCCACTCGTGATAATATCATTGACGCTATGCGCTGGCTTGTCCGTCACGCGAAAATTAACGATTCCCTTTTTTTCCACTGTACGTCTGAACTCTTTGCCACACCGGCGGATCACCCTGACGTAGTTCGTGTTGATCAGACTCGGGACACGGCGGTCAAACTCGAGATCTGGATGGAGATGAAGTTGATGGCTGGGACGAAGGTACGTATACACCTAGCAGTTCTTCGTTCACATGATCTATCGGATCTACTGTTGTCATTATTGTATGCTCCGAAGGCGCTTACTCATTGTCCGATGCTTGCAGTCATCTATCCGTTGGACTTCAAGACGAAAGGACATATCGTCGATGACGTGAGTCCCCTGTTTCCAGCTTGATCATATGGCTCACTGTCATCTTTCTCGAAATAGGAAATGCACGAGATCATGGTATGCCCATTTCAAAGAGAGATGCAAAACTTACCGGATTTACATGCTTCTTAGGTCAAACCACTGCCTCCAGGTTGTCGCTTGACGGTGCGTCATAAATCGTAGCTGCTTATGTATAGTTCCATAGCTCACTCATCGATCTAGGGTCTTTTCGATGTAAGCTATTACTTCGTTTGTAGAGAGAATTAAAATCTCACTGTTCACCTTCGTGAAGGCCTGCCATTCGGGAACTGTCCTAGGTCAGTTGTTAATTTGGTTGTCCTTTCAGCGGCAGTATTCTGACTCGAACATGCAGATCTTCCGTATATCGTTAGTCGGCAAATTATGCGCAAGGAAACAAGTTACTCACACATCCTGCATTGGCGTATCTTTTAGTACTCCTCACACGGGCGTTTGAAAGGAAGCCATGTCAGTTCTCGTGCCCGAGCCAAAAAAGCGACACCTGCTGATGTTGTAAGTTACTATTCGCCTAACTGTTGTCAACCCCTGTTGAATCTTTATGACCCTACAGATCTCGTGGTCTGGATGTAAAGACGGTCAAACTAGCGCAGATACCTTTGCAGGGGGCGTAGCTGTGGGAGCAATGAGTCATGTAAGTCTTTGATTCATGATATCTTGACTCGCATTCTCATCGTATAATGCAGGCATTCATCCAAGCACTAAGTAAGCCCGTTCCCTTGTCATATCCAGCTGAAGGAGTATATGCCGACCGTGTAAACAGAAGATAAACCGAGCCAAACGTATCAAGAGCTTCTTCGCTCTGTGAGGTATGTATAAGCCGTTTACTAGTGTGACCTGAAAGATGTTAACATCCGAATCTACAGGATGATTTTACACCCGCGGTACAGCCAAAGGCCACAATTGGGCAGCTCTCACCAAATTGCAAGTTGTTTTCTCTAGTTTGATGGTCATCCAGTTAACAAAGTACAAAAATTTTCAGGATACAAACCTCCAATTCGTCTTCTGATCCAGTTATTAATTTCGGACTATTTTCTGTATTTTATCTATGCTCTTCATCTGCTTTCCCTCTCGTCGTTTTCTCTGTGACACTTTTATTGCTTTTTCACGATTAGTTTTTGTATCGTATACGTGCGTACAGCTCGTGTACTTCTAGATTACTTGTATTGACTAATTCTTTGTTTTGAATCAAATGACTGCATGATACCGGTGGATATATCCCCTTTGTCGACTAACCCTGCGTGATCTCCCTCTTCTCGGTTGTGTCCATTTCTCGGAGGCCCGGCGGAGAAGCCTCAGAGAGCCATATGGAGTACCCATGGACTAGTTCAAGATCGTTTCCCATGTTGGCCTTCTTTTCCTCTTTTACCTGCATTAATCTAGATCCATTCCCTAGCACCCTTCTCATTGGGTACGGGCACAGGAAAATTTCCGTGCCGTCAGTGCATGTCAGGCCAATGTCAGTGCAGTACCAGAGAAATACTATAATGTCCACCTGTGTGCAAAGACCCCGTCTGCTGGTTGCTGTGTGCCGGACAAGTGGTAGACGTCGACTATGAGCAAGTCACAGGCTTGATTTTGATGAATGTCCAGAATATGGGATAGGTCCCTAAAATCACCAATTCGACGACTTGCGACTTCCCTGTAGGTTGGGGGGTATATGACAGCTATGAACCCGAGAAGCCGCCGTTTACATGCTATTTCAGTCTCGGTTGATTGCGTGGAAGGACTGGTATATATTCATGAACTGATTTACTGCTCACTTATTACCACTGGCTCAATCAGTAGCGCTTCTGGTACCATGGAATGAACAGCCTTCTTGAGCCGATCCAGAGCGTCCGCCGCACTGATTCGACGAGAGGTATCAGCATCAGTCATCTGCCCCATAACTTCGTCGATTGCAGGAATTGTACTCTAGAATGTAAATGTCAAATAAGCGAGTCAAGCGACAGGTTAATAGGCAAAATACCTTGAAATTTTCGAAGCTCTTGCCCAATTGCCAGACATCTAGGCTGAAGGGACTATAGGCCTTGCCAGAAGCGAACTCTGGTGCATGAGGGCGACTATATGTTTCGAAATCTGTGAAGGAGCCTCCAAGGGGGTATCCAGTTGTAACACATTGATCTAAAGGGCATTCCGGAGGGAATTGGATGGCGACTTCAAAGTCGATGAGGTATACTCGCGGACGGGAAGGAGAAATCGACATTGTGGCCAATGACTCGGGATGCCATTGAATAACGAAATTGTCACGGAATGCGTCCTGTGGGATGCTTTGTCAGGAGGGAAGTGGATTAAGTAGATAACTCACACGATGTGCAATATTCAAGGAGTGGATATATTCAAGAGCCTACGTAAATTGTATAAATATTGAGAAACATCGAACGCGAAGCAGACTTACCTCCAGCATCTGCATCAGCATTTCAATTATATCGCCCACAGAATTCTTCGCCCAGTAGTCATACGCATACAAGACACTACCACCGACTTTGGGGAAAATGCCAAAGGTAATATCTTCGAAGTGAAATTCGGCGAACATAGGGAGGGTATGGTTAGTACTCAGCAGGCTGCCCTTCCCTGTCGCAGTGTTCCGGAGAATATTGAGGTGGTCATGCCCTTCGTTTCCGATAACGATGACGCGTATGATCACATCGTGCCCATCCCGCGTTCGGGCAGCTCGCTGGAGAGGGTTCTGCGAGTGACATTATATAGCATGGCAAAATGCACAAATCATCTTACAAACCGTGAAATTGAACCGCCGAAGCCTGGCCAAAGTTCCTGGACCAGTCGGTTGTATACGGTTCGGTGTGGAATAACCAAATCCACTAGACAAGGGATATGTGTCTCCGGGAGTATGCAGAGTGGAATTGAGAGCATGTGGCCACAGCGTATATCCTGCATCACGGAATACATCATCCAAGTCGAACCAAATTTGGTTTTCTGCCTCCCAAGAATTCCCAGGTGATCTCCAGGTATCAAGGTTTTGAGGAAGCTGTGAATTCCATTAGAGAGCAGATTCCAGAAGACGGAGCATGTACTGAACCTGTTGTCGAACACGCCGCCTTTTTTTGGATGGAGAATGACTTTCCCAAAGAGCGCAGAGCCCAAGGGTGGTAGCGGTCAGCACAGCGATAGTAACTCCCGTCGACATAGCCATAGAGAATAGCATGAATAGATCAAATTTCGAGTAGCACACAGGTGGATGTTGTGTATGGTTGGCGGGACTCACTCCACGGCAGGATTTGCACTTTTGAGACTTGACTTTAAATTTGAACTTTGAATTTCGACCCTGTATTTCGCACGGTCATCCCTAGGCATACCATTTTTGAGTGTCAATTTGTAGTGTATAAATGTCTCAAATAGGCTAAAAACAGCTCAAAGAGTTCAGAGAATGAGCGTTGAAGCCATTCGAGATTATGGCCATGGACGACGGTGTCTCCAAGGCGTTCTCTACCTCCGCCTTAGTAAAAACGACAAATGCACCGCCATCCTGATCTGCGTGTCGCCCGCTTTCCTGCTGTCTACGCCAACACGGACATGACGCGTAGGAGCCCAAGCCAGACTCGTGAGGAGTTCGTCGCGCTCAGCACCATGGGACTACGACAATGCCGTCAAGGCCATGATGGGCACTATCGTCGACCTTCGCTCCATCGATGCCTGGAACTACGTGCTTTGCCGGCTGGGGGAGCTCATCGAGGGAGAGAACAGCAAGGTCACTGAGAGGCTCAAGGAGCACATGTAGTTGGTCTCAAAGGCGACAAAGAAGATCAAGGAGGTGAACGCGCTCCGCGACAAGGTCACCAAGCGCTGTATCACCCCTGACTAGCGCGTCATTAGCTTTGTGCTTCTCTCCGAGAAGATTAAGGTCCAGGACACGCCTCATGGCTATACCAAAGACTGAGCGCTGAGCCCCGATCGAGCTGTACGACGAAAAGATTGGTCTTTATCAGGGTTCACGTCAGTACGTCCTTTCTATATCTCTTGTCGCGTTTTTCACCTTTCGTCTTCTTGTCTTCAGTTTTGGCTGACTACATATTACTTTTCCTCTTTCGCAGGCAGTAGCCTCTCGATCACTGACTTTGGCAACACACTGTACCCTCAGCCCGTCGATCAAGCGAGCTACCGGTACCCTGGTTTCGAGTCGTTCATCTACATTTACAATGACCACGATGATTGAGGTAGCATTATGCACCGTGACCCCCATCGAGATCGCTATCTTTCCCTACGACTATGACAAAACGCGGGGTGGGTTTTCCGGGCCTGGCGGCTTTGGGGCCATTGTCCTTGCGAGGAATGGTTACATCGTTGGAATGCTCACCAGCGCATACGCAGGCCCTGCTGACGAGGTGACGACATCGCGCACCTCACGCCTACCACCTACTGGTGAATCGAGCAGCAGATCAAGGCCGAAGTACCCCGTCTGCGTCCTCCACGACGAGGTCGTCTACTAGGTGTGTCACTGCGAGCTCAAGCCTCGACGCTCAGCGGTCATTTTTCTTTCGAGTGGACCTTTTCCGACTCCCCCCTTCCGACTTGCGACTTCCCCCATCACTATGCCCCTTCTTTTCTTGTCTTTTCTCATGTTTTGTTTTGTTGTGTCGTGTCTTCTCATTACATTCGCTCCTTCTCTCTTTTTCAGACATTATACGGGTACATGAACAGATGTGGCAGACCATCGTACATTGCAGCATGCCATACATTGCTCGCGAAACGCGCCGTTCAACGCACTAGCCTTGGATCATAGCATGAATTAGCACGATCGAGGGCATTGCGGTGACGAAACACAGTGGTTACATCGCTATCTTAATCAACTACGCAATGGGTACAGCGGCAGACATTTACAACGCATATAAAGGGTGACAGTTCTGTTTACGGCTCTGTGAAAGGATGGCAACTTGTAGCAGTCCAAAACAGGTTGGGGTGACTGGCGCTGGTGATCACCAAATGACCGCTGATCATTTACGCGCCTATGTATACAGAGGTTACGTTGCGAATAATTATTGATGCATTCCATGCTATTCATGAGCACTGGATAAAGCCTAATAAACGCCCGGATGGGTTGCAGATGGTCTATTCGAGTGGCAAGTCCGGCACACTGGTTTCCGTGGCAAGCTGGAGACTTTGAAAATTAAAATATGCATGAGTTTTTCCATTTACAGGATATCATGCGTTGAAGATGAATAGAAATATCCTCGGTCTTTTGAATTGTCGATTCTTTCAAGGAGGTCCGGTTGCGCTTACATTGTTGTCAATGTCGGGTATATTGTAAGATCGTTCAGGTGTTTCCACACCTGGAACAAAAGAGGTCTGAAGCTAAAATCTGACCTATGTAGTAACGAATCATTCCTTGACTTATTGTCTTCAAGTAAATTCATGTGAGAGATGGGTCATTCGAAATTTCGAATTGCGACACGGGACACTTGCGGCTGGTCTTGAATCTGAGTTTTAAATGGTTGCCAATTCATCGGGCTGTGCGTCCCACTGCTTGGTCTCCCGAACCATCATGATAGCCGCTTGAATTTGGCCCTGTACAACAAAATAAACGCCAAAAATCGTCTTAACCGCCTTAAAAATGCTGCCTGCTCCTCCAAACTTCGCCGCAGGATCCCACCTTCCTCAGTTTTCCTTGCAGAACAACTTCGGTTCGGGTTCTTCATACGGACCACATCCACAACCCGGATATCTCTCTCAGGCACTTCTACAAGATCCACTGCACCAAGGGGCAGATCCCAACTCGCCAGAAGTATTCAAGAATAACATACAAGTCGTACATCAGCAGGTTAGGGATTTGCAGACGTTTGCGAGGAAGGTTTTGTCGGCAATGTACGTTGACAAATTTGTGATTCACATTCGATGGCAGTCTCGGGGTGGTGTCTGCTAGATTCTGAATGCTCATATTGCAGTCAAAATGCGTACCAGTCTGGAAACTCTCCCGCACAAACTGAAGGTATGTCTCAACATAGTTCTTCTTGAAACACTGTAACAATACATCTTAATTCTGCAGCCGATATCGCTACACTGAAGCAAATGCTTACCATGGTGATAGAGAAGCTACGACAATCGGGCGTAGGTGCTCTTCCACTCATCCCGGCATCCGACCCAGCACCCGTTGTACCGACCGAAAAGGCGCTGTTGGAGAACAGGATGAGCAGCGTCAGGGCACTTCACGAGAAGTTGCAGAGAAGTCAGGACAGCGCTGCCGTCGTTGCGAATCTTTTGATGACAGATCATATTGCTCGGCCTGCGAAGTGAGATCTCGCGGGAAGGATGGTGTGAATAAAGTCAGGTTGTACCGAACATTTGCTGGGTTGCATGTTGGAGGAGGATACCCGTCGCCATTGGTTTTTATCTGCCTCTCACATTTTTCAACTATCACGGTGTTGTTCATGGAAGCTCTTCCCGACTCTAGCATCTTACCTCTCGACTTCACGAATATCATTGGTATGTCATATTTATTGATGAACATTGAAACGGAGAGCTACCTCTTGAGTGGTACGAGATAGGAGGGCCCCGACGACGGGGATGGTGCAAGAGGAGACCATCAGTAAGAACAGATGAGAGGAAAGGGAAAATGGACATGGCGATGGTACTTGTACGCAATGTAATTTCGTTTACCGTCATTCTGATTGACAAGCAAAGTGTTGGTCGCAAAGACGCAGAGAGACAGTACTTATCAAGCCCTCGACTATCCCTTTGGAAATTGCCCTTGAAGCTTAAGACCCGATCTGATCTTCAGAGCAGAATGACGTAGACTCAGGGACCATGTGTGACGCTCGCCTTTGGAACATGAAATTTGAATCATCCCTCAGAGTGAAATGACCCACAACGGAGAACGGCCAAGCTGCTCGTCACAACGCTGGCATATCAGCTGGTGGTGAAGCTTCCCTTTGTATTTCGAGAACGACTAAGCCTGGTTTCCGAGAACGATCCCCTGGTTACCACACGCTCACTTGAGGCACAGTTTAAGGCCTCACCGAAAGCCTCTCCTTGAACTTCTTCATTCTCCATCACCATTCCATCCGCGCCACCTCTCCGCCTTTCTCTGCATACCTACCCAATCATTCAATGGCCAAGTAGCACCAAATACACACACTACTGGTGGGCGTGTTCTGTGTCCGGTCTCATCCACCCCGCAGTTCAATGAACCAGCAGCAAGCAGTGCTACCTGTTCGGTTATGTTCCCCTCCCAGCGTCGTGCTACCTTCGACACTCTAGCGACAAAATCAAGGGCAGGAAGTCCATTTTATAATCCAACGAGCATGTGCTCACCGTCTTTGATCGAATTACACAGTTCTCGTTAAGTACCAGTACAAGGGCCATGCTATCTCTTCGCCGCCGAAAACAAGGGTCTGTCAGTTCATTTTACAATGATAACAAGTGTTCGCTCACCGATATTAAACGACCTTCGCAGTTCACGTCACATGCAAGTTTGGAAAGGCTGTTACACCAATCAATATTGTGCACTCTAAACTTGCCGTACATGGTGGTATGTATATCTTTTACTACATACTCTAGGGCCGCCAGTCTAATTTAATGCTGTTCTTGTAACAGGCGACTTCTGGCCTTTGCTCGACCGTCTAGCTCACAGGGAACTTCTGAGATGATGCACGGTGAGGTTCAAGTGTTGGTGGATAGACTCGTCTCAGTTCCGAATTGACTGGGCTGTTCGCATCAACTATAACTCTTAGATAGTAGTCAAAGGCAACAGTCTCTCACCCCATACTTACGTTACTTGCACTGTACTGGCGGACGGGACCACTGTGGAAGACGTTCCAAAAGCGATCCTCAGTTGGTCATGTTAATTGATGAGAGGGAGGGAAATGGACCTGACAATCGCGCAAATCAAACTAGACACGTCCTGTGATTTTCCTCACATGTACGCAATATGATCTAGTTTTCCAACATTCTCATCGATTAGCATTTGCACAGATTTGCACTTGATTTTGTGCCTTGAATCATCCGACCAATATCGGTATACTTGTACTTGCAAGGCGGTGCTACTAAGGTAAATTTAGACGCCAATATAACGGCGTCTTGTCAATCTTTGCCCTTTCCTAGCTGTCTCACTAACAACGGTTCTTACGATCTCGTACAATGTCACAGTATTTCCATGGATCGAGAAACTTCACTATCGATAACAGCACATTCAACGCCGTGACTTACCAATGTCAAAGTCGTAAAGGTAGGGTATTCGTTCTTGTGGAATGGGAGATATAAGATGTTGACGGCGTCAACGATAGATGTATTTGAATCTCTGCGGAAACACGTCGCCCACGGAGCATTTCACGACTCAGGCGAGCGCTTCGATCCGCCAAAATGCCATCCCAATACACGAGTCACGATTATCAAGAGGATCATGGACTGGACCAGTGGACTCAACGAGGATACCCGAGATGCTCTCGTTACGTGGCTATACGGAGCAGCTGGCGCAGGGAAATCCTCCATTGCCCAGACCATAGCGGAGATTTTGCATGGCCAACACTTCTTCCTCGCCAGTTTCTTCTTTTCAAGAAACGACCCACAACGAGGAGTAGCCAAGCTGCTCGTCACGACCCTGGCGTATCAGCTCATGGCAAAGCTTCCTCAGGTGTTCCGGGAACGAGTTGCCCTCACATTAGAGCAAGACCCCTTAATTGTCACAAGATCTCTTGAGGCACAGTTCGTGGCTCTTGTTCTAGAGCCCCTCCTTGAGCTTCTTCGTTCCGGATTTTCAACCAGCAACCACATTGTGGTCATTATAGATGGTTTCGACGAATGCGACGACCCAAAAGTTCAAGCCATAATTATTGATCTCTCTTTCAGGCTTCTGCATAGTCGGGATTTACCTCTGAAGATCCTCATAGCAAGTCGCCCAGAGATGGATATCTCCTCATCTTTCAGTAAAAATCCATTCTCTACGCTGGCAAGAATCGCATTGGATGACGATTATCAATCTGAGGAGGATATTCGACATTTTATTGCAGACAAGTTCAACGAGATCAAAACTTGGCATCGCCTACGCGCTTACATCCAAGACGGCTGGCCCCCAAAAGATTCACTTGACACACTCGTACGAAAGTCCTCCGGGCAGTTTATCTACGCGTCGACTGTGATGAAGTATGTCGCATCCCCGCGACATCGACCAACGCATCGCCTTGAAATCGTTCTTGGTATACACCCGCCAAATGCAGGCGATAGTCCTTTCGCAGAGCTTGATGCACTATACCGACACATACTGATGGGGGTTGAAGATATAGACCTAATACTGAAGATCATTGGCTTTGTCGTTCTTCACCCTCTGAACGTCTCTCACAGTGAGGTTACATTTGTAGAAGCCTTCCTTTCGCTTGCTCCTGGGGACGTTCCACTTCTAATGCAGGATCTTGGCTCCCTTATCTCAGTCGAAAACATTCCTAGTCATTCTGGAAGTGGCGAGGTGCTAATTTTCGCATTTTACATGCATCATTAAAAGATTATCTATGCGACCACTCACGCTCACAAGATTTTTTTCTTGACCGTCTCAAAATGCACACGCATTATGCCGAGTTATGCCTTGCTCATATAACCGAGTTTACTTCATTCCAATCCAACTCGTCTCTCCAATCATTTTCATTCCGGCCTATCTTTACATATTTCTTCCATCACTGCCTTCTTGCGAAACCAAATCCACAGCTCCTCCAAAATACTCTGCGTCTAACTCTCACTCGCTGCCATACTGTCCTCGGAGTAAGAGATTGCCTTGCTATGTGGATTTCTCGCGAATATTTCAGCTACCTCGATTCCCTCAGCACTGTATGTGTCTTCTTTTGCGAAAAAATGAAATCTGACCACCTCANTTTCTTCCATCACTGCCTTCTTGCGAAACCAAATCCACAGCTCCTCCAAAATACTCTGCGTCTAACTCTCACTCGCTGCCATACTGTCCTCGGAGTAAGAGATTGCCTTGCTATGTGGATTTCTCGCGAATATTTCAGCTACCTCGATTCCCTCAGCACTGTATGTGTCTTCTTTTGCGAAAAAATGAAATCTGACCACCTCACCAGATTTGGGCTGATTCGGCGGTTTCTCAATTTTACACTGATGAGATAGTCGCATTTGAACAATTCATTAAAGTTCGGCTTGGCCCATGTCCTCAACACTCTCACATCTGCTTCCTTCTAGCCTCAATTGTGAATGAGCATCCACCAGGTTATTGGGGTCTTCAGCTCATTTCTATGCAACAAATTTTGGAAAATCCAAGGCGTATAGCACCGTTAGGAGAAAATCTTAATTACCTAACATTTAGACATCCTGTGCTTCGTAAACATCTTCATAACACCCTACAAGATTGGATTACCGCAAGCCAGCAGCCAGCTGACACCACCAGTGTTTACACCAGTGCTGCAATTTTTGCCCTTCGCTACATATCAGCATGGAAATTCCCATACGCTGTCGACACGACTAGATTCGGCCGATCATGTCATTATCATCGGACTCGAATGAATAATCCTGCGCAATCACTTTGGTACCGACAGTCCGTCAATACTGCATACAAAATGTATTACGCCAACCATCGCTTTCGCAATTTTGTCGAAGATGCTGGAAAGGGAGCCTTTGTGGACACGGAATTTCATCCCATGCGATGGTATCGGTTCAACACGGGCGAGGCTTTTTATGCATATTTCTGGGCCATTCAGATGCTTCCGCTATTCCTTGACAAATCAGGTTCCTCGGAAAAGTTGATTGCCTGTGCACGCCAAGCTCGAATCAGGCCCGATAATGACTACCTCAACTTCACATATTTATCACTGGAGAAAAGACAGAGATCAGCGCAGGCTGCAGTCAAAGCGTATCTTAGGAGAGTAGAGGATGAACGGATTTAGTCACATTATAGCAGAACAAGATATACCCATATGTGTACCAGAGTTGCACAGTATGTATTGGTTTACTGACTCAAACTGATAGGTTCCCCATAGATTCTACATTGCTTAGCAATTCTTGCAACAGTGTTTGAACAACATTTATACATCAACTGCACAGATTGCAGAGCACTTCTGAGAGGATGCACGTTGGGTTGGAGAAACAATGCTTCTCGGTTTCGACATCGACTGCGGCTGTTCGATGGTACATTACCAAGATTACATGCTCTCACCCAATATTTATGTAAACTGCACTGTACTGGGTGGACAGGGACTATGGCGGAAGTCATTCCAAGAGTGAATCGCAGATTGACGAAGACGAAAATGAAGACCTACCTGCCAAGCGGCGCGCGGACACATAACCAGCACTACGAGGAAGGGTGAGAGGAGATCATAGTACAGATGAGGTTGGAAGAAAATGGACATGTCGATCATGCAAATCTAGCTAGACACGACCTGTGCATGTAGTCTCCTGCAATGCGATCTCATTTTCCACTTGATGTTGAGGGCCGAGGCTTTGCCCGGCAGTACGAGTCCT
>NHYD01003278.1:0-22189 GCA_002938375.1 Psilocybe cyanescens | reverse complement strand
TTTTACCACTTCATGGGACACCTGAATATTGAACATCCCGACGTGCTATTAATCCGAAGGTGGTTGATGCCAGACTAGCAGGGTTGAGAATAGCAGCACCTTGGACCACAATTGTCCTAACTTCTCCATGTATGTGGAGTTTAGACAAAGTTGAAACGAGTTTCCATGACTCGCGATATAGTTATTCCTTTGATGCAAATGAGACGGAGATTTGGCCAACTCGCATGTTCTATTTAATTGAACAACTTGATTGGTTGTTCTTCGGCTGCCAAATAGACCCTACGAATTCATGATGATCAAGAGAATCAAGATAGCATCGCAACGTGAATGTCAGAACCTCTTAATGGAAGACCGTGCATGCTTGACCATATATGTATTTCTTTGACACAAACGAGACGAAGATTTGACCAATTTACCAGGTTTAATTAAATGAACAACTTTTAAGTGTTCTCATTAAGTTAATACTACTCAGTTTGGAAACATGATTTTACACTGTATTGGGTCGGTATATAGTAAAAATAAACAATAAATATACCGGACAGTTATAACTCGTGCTCACTTGTTAGTTCTATTGTGCTCTTTAACTTACACTGTAACGTTCCGGTTCCGGATGAATTGCAAACCAGTTATAGTGTAAGTTATATTTACAATATAATCACGATGTACTGTCACGGTACGTAAGCCAATGCCCACAGTGACATATATACATAGGCTGTGAATTCATGATCATGAGAACTGAGATAGATTTACAATGTGAATGACAGAACCTAAACTTTGCGAAGGCTTCAAACAATTGACATATCTGGTGCCCTTCGAACACCTTGTGCTACATATATCCAGAAGCCCGAACATTGTTCAGCTTAGTCTACGACAACGACAACGTCAGAGGAAAGAGTGGGACAAATATCCATTTATTCTGGTGTATGGAGGCATTCATTTAATCTCTGATTGTCCTTGGTCCATCCAGACAGGTCAATTCCATGTCGTATAGTCACTCTAGCTTGTAAGTTTCTCCCAGATCATACGGCAGGCTTAATAGAAGTTTAGAACATTGAGTAGCTTGATCATCAAGCCTGATGAAACTTTCAGCAGCTTCGGTGAACAGCATTAATCACACTATAAAATGTAACGTCTTTTTGTGATGGCAAGCGATAAGAGTCAGGAGATTGGACATCGTCTCACACGGATGTACTCTATAGCCATGGAAGGAACCCATATAAACTCATAAATGGAATCCTCCATTCCAAAGGTCAAATAACTCACCCATCAATCTACCGCGACATGAAAGTGCTTCAATGTATCTCTGTTATATTTCTACTCGCCGCTCCTACATTTGCTGCAGTGCTCCCTAAAGGGTGTACCCTGTACGCCTGCGTCAAAGAGATCCCAGCCGAGTCAAAGGCAGACGGTCAAGTTCTTTAATATTAATATACACACTATGCGACCTCATACGTACGTTGCTGCCTCTTCTTCACTGTTTCAAGGCCTCACTTCACTCTCCCTCAGCCTTGATTTGTATATTTCTGATTAGATTGGGACACTTCAAAATCTCATTATATCTAGATGCTAGTAGTACCATTTACGAATTCAAATTCACGAAAGAAAGAGAAATGGAAGCCCTAGTAGAATACTAATCAAGTTAAAGGATCGTGTTCTACTTCTATGAATCTGTTATCGGGAAACATGATTGTGATTATAATTAGCGATGACGTCCTCAGCTCCTGGGTACTCTAAGAAGAGTATCAGAAAGTCGACGCACCTCAATGTCGTCATATATAGAATGCAGAACGCCCTGGATGTCCTCCCAATGAATGCGTAGGTCTGTAAGATCTACAGTGAGATCTACTGAAGGAAACAAAGTTGAATACACGTTATATAGTCAGTCATCAGCAAAAAGTCCGCCTCCTTAGAATACCTCAGAAATCCTTAGAAATATATGTAGCGTTAAAACCAATGTAATGTCATTGCAATCCTTGCACGGACATTCATACATTCTGAGGGTGAAACTTGTTTTACTGTGTGCGTAGTGGTTCGTGGTTCATGTTAACTGAGAAAACCATAACTGAAATTATTATTACAGACATGATAGAACGATCTAGTACTCGATATACAACAAGCAAACTAAAAAATCCCAAACCAAACACATGCAACAGTTAAAATCACCTCGTCCTTTTGCTGTGTCCGACAATAAGAGCGGCGGACTCAGACTAAAAAGTGAAGGGCTGTTAGGTGCTTGTTGCTTCTCTGGAATTGTTGATGGAACTAAACAGTACCTGGAATTGTGGATCCAGTAGCGCTCACTTGTTGTTAAGGGTGTACACTCGTTCTGTGCTTCATTAAGGAGCTGTCATACGAAAGAAATGCTGACACGACATACATGGACATTAAACAACCAAAATTCACTGCATATATGCTCTCCATGCCATGCCTTGACCTATTTGGAGGCCACAACGTGAACATTAGCTCGGATAAATTGACAAGTAATGCATAGCAATCTACGATAAAAGTCCGGACTCCGTGTGCAAGGAGAGGTTCTTCTCCAGGGTAGTCAACTTAAGACTTGTAGCGACTGTCAGAAGAGTGAGCAGCAGTTATGACGTGGGCGGGAAAGTCGATAAAGGACCACATAGGTGAGGGGAGGTGTGATGGAGGAAGGGAAGAAAGAAAGTCGGGGGCAAAGGAAAGCTGGAAACCTGCTTATATGCGGACAAGCCTGTGACCCGTGCTTCGCACGGGGTGAGTGATCTTTTGTATGGCTTGTCATACAAACCATTCAACTGCTACGGCCCGGAAAGATGATCATCTCGAAAACGGGGGTCTCTACTACTCCGCTTAGTCGATTGTCAACAACGAACTTATCAGGTTAAAAATCTGTAGGGGAGGAACTCAACACACAGTGTATTATCAGGGCCCATTGGGCGTACTTTAATATGATACGCGAGGATGTCGACTCCGCTATTTCACAGTTTCAACACGACGAGCAAGAAGCCAGGATCGCACAGCACCTTGAGTCGACTGGGACCGGTGAATTGGAAACTGGAGAACTGGATGGAAACCGGAAGCAGTGAGTCAATTTCATCCGATATTGACTCTGACAAGAAGTTCATCCACGAGCGATGGCATAAAGCTGATCATGCTAATCTTTTGAGTCCAGGCAAGCATTTCAGCCTGTACAACACAACACCAATCTCAGGTACTCACTATAAGCACTGTTCAATCCTCGGCTGGAAGTGAATATCACCCCTTGCCAATTTAATTTAAGGACTGACATCCACATAAAAACCATTCTTACCAATATTATTACATTATGACTAACCATTTACTTGTAAAAACATGTCTCCATCAACAATGTCTACAATATAATGAAGCCTGGCATCGGATTAAAAAAAGGGACGTAGGAGAGCTCCCTGTATAATATAGTCCATCAACACAAATGAGGAGCCCTATGCTTTGGCATAAATTTGACGGTTATTCCACATTGTATAGTTTCCATTTGTTTTGGGTGAAAGCATGAACTAATGCCAAGTCAACGACCATTGCTCCACTTACTCCACATACTCATCATTCATGGGCTTGGAGGCATCCCATTCCTCTGTTCTGCAACCAACCCTCACAACCTCAGAACGATTTTGCTGTCATTTCCTACTTCCCGCCCATCAGAGAATAAAAGAGCTCACCTCAGAACAATTCTGATGAGCTTTTAGACTTCCAGCTTATCAGAGAAGGAAAGAGCCAAGCAGGCACTGGACAATCTTCTCCATGAATCCAACGAGGGTCTTGAGCGCTAAGCCTGTACCTGTAAATACCAATTATGTCAATACTGGATTGTGATTCATCTACATTATTTACGCAACTCAAGAATGTATAATCCTGCATCAGCCTAATAATTCATCAATTTAGGCTTGGACAGTTGAGCAACGCCAACATGGAAATATCTGAGATAAAGACAAAGTGATAATTATCCCTGTATGTGCTCATTGTCCTCGTCAGCAATGATCATTCTTGCGAGTGGTTATCATCCCTATCAGCAATGACCATCTACATCATAAATGACCATTCTTGTCAATGGTGAGCATCATTTCCATTCAGGTAATACAATATGGGGGGTTTTTGAAACATTTATTCCAGCTGCAAAGCTGACTGACTAATATGTATTGATGTGCGCATATCTGCCTATGTCTACCAATCTCTATTTTTCCGAAATGCTCTGTGGGGGTCTACGACTCGTTAGATTCGCATCTGACAAAATAGAAGGTATTATTGTAAAGATGATAATTATTTGAAATTCAGGGGCAGGAATTTGAACGCCGTGAGCACCGGTGACGACGATCAAATTATAAAGCAGATACACTCGACAATCAGACGGATGCTTGTACTTTCCCGAGAAGAAAGGTAATTTTTGCTATAATAGTCATCGAAAACTAACAAGCGGCGTGTTAGCCTTTCGGGTTGTCGGTGAGATTCATGGTTGCGGTGCATCTGGCGTTGCTCTTTGCAGTGGTTTATATCTTCTTTTGTTTCACGCTGGGCTGGGCCAATGCTACTGGAGCTTGTATACTTTATGAAACAATCTGAGCTATCGGCAATGTGTAGCATGTCTTCAATAAAATTCCAAATCCAACTTTCTTCAGTGTCAATGTCGTGAGATGAAGTTAATTGTCCCATGGATCCAAAGGGAGGACTCCGATAACGAATGGAACTATGCCAGTACTCTATAGTACGAACAAAGCCTACCGTTAGATAGGATAATAATTGAACATATAGATATGAATACGAGAAGCGCAGCTGTGTGCCACCAGAACTCGGCAGCCTTGAGAGATTATCGAGGGATTATCAATAAATAAAAGTCTACATTTACTTTAAGATGGATGGATCAATGGACGGATTCAACGCATCCCTTTCCCCTTTGTTGGGTTAGCAGGTGGTAGTAGCTGTGTTGCACTGTATCCCGTATTACACTCTCTGTATTATACTCAACATAAGCGCAACACAGTCCACAACGACATATCCCGACATCAGTCATCGAACATCGGGCGGACACACATGCATGCATATACGTACTACCCGCTCTCACGTCCGAAATACTCATCCAACTCAAAGAGCTTAGAGCTTACAGCCAGAGGTCCTCACAGTCTTCAATCCGAACGAGCAATCACATCCAAATGACATGGCACCCTGCACGCTGCACACAGCATACTGCAAACGCACGCGCTTCATATCACATCTGAATCACACATCATCGTATCACAATCAAAGATCAAGAACAAAAAGAAAGAAATACGATTCCAAAACACAACGCAACAGAATAGGGCTACAATATTCCAAACACATAGTTAACTAACGGCAGACAGAAATCTAACGTTATAGGTACAGTACAATAATATATGCCATGATACGAGCGGGGAATGGGAGTTACGAAACACAAGACGAGGGTGGGGAATGGTTTTGAGTGACAAATCACGAAGCGGGGCAGAAGCAAGACAGAAAGAAGTAAAGTAAGGTGTAAGACTACATTTAGATATAATCAGAAACGAGAAAGAGACAAGACAAGACAACGGGAGGGAAAACGAAAAAAGAACAAAAAAAGGAGAGAAATTTGTACTAGCCGATGATGTGTAAGCGGTTTATGTGTGTATGCGTGTATGTGAAGCGGCAATAAAAGAGAAAGGAGGAAGGAAGGAGGTATATCAGCACTTAACCTTCATGCACGGGGACGATGACGGTGACGATGACAAACGACAAGGGGATAGGATAGGGCGGTGAACGAGGGTGATTGAATAAATAGATGCAGGCGATGTAAATTTAAAGTAAAACTGGACTGAACACGCCGACGAGAAGGAGGGACGACGGTGGCGATGGCGATAACAGGGCTGATAATCGAACGGAGGCACGGCCTAGCCAAATACGAAATGAACACATCACATACACAAACACATACACAAGCACAAACACAGACACAAAGCGCGCGCCGCGAAAGCAAAGAAAGCAAACAGCGCGAGGCAAAACGACAGCGACAGCGAGGGGGCATCCATATCCACATCCTGAGCGAGTAAAAGGGTCTATGCAGTGGCCGCATAATACCCGCCCTCTCCCCCAAACGTCCCATGCTCAGGCTCATTGTTCTTCACAACAGGATCCACATCCACGTCGTAGGTATCCCTGCTGGTGGTGATGCTGCTGCTGGGCTACATCACAAGCGGACTCCGGCGTTGCGTAAAGCCCATCCCCATCGACGTCAAAATGCATGTACGTGCTCATACCGAGGCTGTCCATCCTCCCCTCATCTGTCTTATACTCGTACTCACATTCCTACTGTTCTCGACACCGTCATTGGCCATCGCCTGACAAACCTGCACCCATATAGGCCGGTGTATCGGCAGTACTTGTGTGGGCGAGTTATCGCGCAGATTAACTGGCATATCTATGCGCGCTGGGAGAGCTTGTTCGGCGTGATCGTGATGCCCAATCCCAATCCCAATCCCAATCCCAATCCCAATCCCAACCCGAGTGAATGTGAATGCGAGTGGGAAGGTGGAGTATCGTGGCCGTCCGAATTCGAAGAAGAGTTGGAGGTGGAAGAAGCCGATTCCGCCTCCTTCCCGAACGATAAATCGGAGAACAAGCCAAACTCGATGTCCGGGAGCGGGTGTGGGTCCCTCTCCACTTGCATTCCTCCGTCTATCCCCATTCCCATGTACCTCGTGCCATTGGAATTGGAATATTCAAAGCCCCCCATAGAAAGAGGCATCGTCCACGCGCGCAACAACACGCCCTGCGTGCTCGACACCTTCTCTGCCTGAGTCCGAGGGAGGAGCGCGGGGTGGCTTGGGTCGCGAATGGGAAGAGGATGTACGCTTGTCCTCCTCGTCCCTGCTAGGCTTGTCCCTGCTGTACGTGCGTCTGCTGTTGCAGAGCGTGGGAAGCGGAAAGAGAGTGGGAGCGATGATGGAGTGAGGCGTGTTGTGGGACGGGGGTGGAACAGCTGCGTTTGAGGTTGTGATTGAGGGAAGAACGACGTTGCAGCGGGCGTGAACCCTGTTATGGGCGCAAATTGATACTCTCTTGTGCTTGGCGTCGTATGCTCGGAAGAGGAAGATGCGAACGGATTTGTGAACATGTTCCTCCTGTTGCTGTTGCTGTTGCTGTTGTTGGAAAGGGAAATCCTCCTAGTTACAGTTAATCCGCGCGATGGACGCACGGGAGGTGGGGGACACTTGGGATCGCGATTCCACCCCGTTGGAATAGGACACGTAGGATTACCACTTGTGCGGGAGGGGCACGGAGGACGACCGGCGGTGGTACATCGCCTGTGGGTGCGGGTGCAGGTGGGTGCAGGTGGGTGCGGGTGTCCATGTCGGGCGGAATGCCCATGCCCATGCCCATATTGGTGTTGGTGTTCATGCCGTGGTGCATGAAGGACGAGGAGTACGAGTTTCCAGCCATAGAGAACGCATGCGCGTGTTGCGAGATGGGCATTTGCGGACCCGCACCTCCAAAGTCCCGCTCATCCCGCTCGCCCTAGCCCTCGCCCTCAACCGCGACAAGCCCCATCTCGAGTTCGAGTTCGAGCTACTCAAGCTCATACTCGTTCATCATCTCCATCTTTCGATCCTATTCGCGCTCAAGACTGCGCGCGCGAGCTCCTCGTCCTTTTAACCTTCGAGCAAATGAGCGACCCCGTCGCACCGACGCTCGTCTTCCGCTGCTGTGCGTTGTTTTGCTTTACACTTTGCGTTCGTGTCATCGCAGTCCGTGGAAGACGAGTATTCCAGATATCATCCTCCATTCGACATTACATTCGTACATAATCTGTAAAATATCCTAAAAGAACAAAGACTCAGCGCTACCCAATCCTTGCATGCGATTCTCTCCCATAGCACACGCCCACAGAGTAGACTCGATCCATGCCTAACATGAGCGCGCGACATTCTATTCAATTCTGACCTTCCACTGAGACGATTCGGATTCTGAATCGAAGGAAGAATCCGATCAGCCGTTTATCAGTCCGCCGTGTTTCTAGTATAATTAGATCCCCACAAGCTAGACATATGTAAAATGTAAGTGGCGTAAGCACCCTAGTCAACACGCCTTGTGTAAAACATTCCTTCTTTTTTGGAAAACGTCCATCCGCATTTCAAGTAGATCTGCTTCGTACTTTACATGCATACATACTTATCTATTTACAGTTTGATTATGCTGCCGGTGGCGGTTTGTTAATGGACGGTTCAGAGCACAAACACAGTCTTATTTCTGGATCGTCGAAGGCGGGTTCGAACAGACATCCCATCCAGCTAAGAGTGGAACTGTATTGTGATGACCAGCTGCCGAGCCGCGGGTTTGATGTGGGCTCTGTCTCAGACGCCTGCGATGCAGTGTTCAAGGCGATTGAGGTTGTGGGGTGGCTGAGAGAATAGGTATGGAAAGAGTGAGAATCTGAAGAGCTAAAGGTTTGTCTATCTTGCAATAATGGTTGATTGTGTCCGTCTATTAAAATGTGAGGCGACAATTCTATACTTATCGCCCGTGGCAATACCTTGAGACGAGCGGGGCATTGGAGTTCTATTTTATTCATCAACTTATTACTAGCAGTCTCATTTTAAAACAAAAACTACGATATTAGACGCTCCAGTGACGCCTGCCGACTATCTGTTGACTAAGCATGAAAGAGGTGTGCAGCCAAAAATCCGCAGATGTTCCATCCGGTTCCATGCCATCCCTGTACCTGGCTACCTTTCCAAAAAAACTGTAAACGTTGGCCAGGTGTGCGACTCGACAAATAGACGCGTGAAATCTCAGGAATCTCGGGTCGGGTAGGGGCATATCAGTGCTCGTAGTGAAAGTAAAGACATGAGGCTTTGGGATATCCTCCATCACGCCGCAGCGGCGGAGCGTCAGGACTGTATACGTGTTTGGTGTTTCCTGAGAGAGAAATGCGGAAGTGAGCTAAATTTGTGATAAATTTCCACAACAAGGACTTACCGGTACTTCCTCGAACCACAAGTATAATCTGTAAAAAAATTCTCGAGCGAGCATTGTCAATGTCAGTGCATTTGAGAGCCGATAAGCCTTGTCGCCGCTGAGCTCGACAGCAACATCTATCCCGCTAAAACCTTTCACGATGCTTCCCAGACTCTTGGAATGCGCAGTCTGAATGTCAAGTTGGTAAGCTTTCATGATTTCATACTTGCGCATATCATAACGACATACCGTAGGGTATCCATATTCCTCTGGATTAAGGTCCCAGTTGACTGAAGGAGGAATGACGAGGCAGAGCCTTGTTAAAGTAAGATTAAAAGGCCGATCGCCCATGCATGCCTTTGCTTGAGGAGTCGTCATCTTCTCGAAGCACTCTTCATCTGGAAGGCCAGACAGCATGCACGAGAATCCATCCCGATGCAGGGCCTTCAAAAGTGTTAACGTATCTGTCATGAAATGCATCCTACGTATAATACAATCTTACCGATCTCCTAGATGTGATTTCGTCTGTCGGTTCAGCTTCAGGTGCGACCCTCACATACTCGTTGTCTATATGGTGCTCAATTTCATTATCGGCAAACTCGTCGGTCGGTCGGTTGACTGAATGTTTGGGAAATGTGTCAGGTTGTACATGGGAGGCACGACGCAGAATGAAGTCGGCTTACAGATACCGAATATATAGTAAACATAAAACTCAGCTAGTAGATTTGCATCTTCTTTCTTGGCGATGCACTCCACGATTTCACGGGAAATGAAGGTTCGTCCGCTGGTGGAAGGTGCTTCAAGGATCATATATCCAAGTACACGAGAGTACATCAGCAACTTCTCGTCCTCACCCGCCTCAGCCTCCATCTGACGGCAGTACTCGTAGGCACTGTGCCACAACGTGGAGTCGGCTCCATCAAAATTGGTGAGAGGAAGGGGGACATTCTCGGGAAATAGCTGAATTGAAGGTTGGTGGATTTTTGGCTCTGTCCCATTGTTGGGTGCGTCTTTGCTAGCCAGGCTATGCTGCGTCCCATATGATGGCACGAACATGTTCGAAAAATGATAATCCAAGTGCTTCCTTGCAGTTTTAAACTGGAAAATAAGTGAGACAATTGAACATGATTGGAGCTGGATCAGTCTTTCAGTTGTAATTTACGTCTATTTGTGTACAGGTGGCCGAAACAAATAAACTCAAGCCAGAACGTCTTGAATGACCTTCGACAGATGTCCATACTGATGCATTTATCTTCCTGCCAAATTATCCGCGAAAACGTCTGACTTGTAGCTACTGGGGTAACCGTCAAGCGCTGTATGCCTGCTTTCCATGGATTGCATTTGTCATTGTTTCCGAAGAGCAGCGGCTTACACTTCGTGCGTTCTTCTCTTTGGCCGTTTAGATAATATGTGTTTGATCCGAGGTACGATATAATTGCGCACAATCTACGGGTTTAAAAACTGAGCATCATAATGTGTATTGTAACGTGGTATTAGCAGTGGAGTCATATTCACCAGGCCCAAGTATGCCCACAGTTCTCTTCTTTACCATTTCAACGGATTGGTGTGCCCATTGCTCACGATCAATCGGTAATGTATCGTCGCTAAGGTTGAGATCCCATAGTAGCGGAACTGACTCCAATTTCCATATTTACTTACCAACTTACCATTAATACCGACGCGAAATCAAATAATACGACATAAGAATCGAGACCTGGTGGGCGCCTTCAGAACCCGAGGGTTTCGTCGTGGCTTGTTCGACATAGATCTAGGTATCTTTGATCTTAATTGCTTTTCTCTCAGTATGCATACACATAGAAGATCCTATTCATTGATCATTTATCCTATCCTGAACGTTTATTCCCTCGTTGATGGCACCGATAACAAATCAGAAAATTATCTATGCGTAGTATTACGATTAGTCGATAATTGGGGTGAATCTTCCACTGGTTTTGCTTAATAGAAGGACTGAGAGAAGCCGAATAGGCAACCGTGTCGGAAGTGAATATAAAAGTTGCACCTCATAGTGCATTTAGAATGCGGTGCATCAGGAGAGATACGGTGGAAGTTCGGGGGCTATGGGCAGAGGTATCACCTTTGGCATGCATTTGGCACTGCTTTCGAGCGGTGAGTCCATTAGTAGCATCTCTTGATCATCTACTAAGAATTTATGCTGATCATACTTCTCTCACATAATCTACCATATAGCTACACGCATTGCAATATTGATTCCTCTTACCCATTCTTTCCCCCTGTGTTCGCAGCAGGCCTGCCCCTTCAAGTAATGACCACATCTCTCTTTTCCTGGAAGCCTGGCAAACATGGACGGGCGCCTATGTGTGTGATGAGACAGTGATTTGCCTCACTTTCCAATAACTGTGACAACTTATCCGGGCTGATATTCCAATACGACGATCTCTTTGCTGCTCTTTGTATATATAGCCACCGTTGCGATTAGTATACAGTATGCGTTGCTCTACGCAGAACTCGATGTCCCATCTCTCATCGCCTCACCTCCTTTCGATATTCGAAGTTCCTGGAGTGTCGACTCTCGAAGAGAGTCAGGCGATCGTGTGTTTAACCGCCGGAGGAGGAGTGGCGTTCTTCCTTCATATTTGAAGTTATATCTACTCTTTTCTACATGCTGCAACAGCGCGTTACAAGTATACAAGCACGATATCGCGAACGGCCTAACTTATGCTACGATTTACGCTCTTAATCTTGTCATGAACCGTCAAATCGTACCGTCCACTACTTGTATCAGAGTGCCTGATGTTGGTTGGAGTCAATTATTGTTAATCATGACTCGCCTTCATCCGTTGTATAGGCATCATCCGTATAATATATTTGCCGATCAGATCTGATATCGCCGTGCAATACTCTCTTAGATTCCCGAGTCCTGAGATCCGAGAGCCAGTATTTTAATGAATTAAGCTCTGAGGATGAGAGGGAAGAGCGGTCGTACTTCTGTGCGATAAAATGAGCGAAACCAAAAAACTGCAGTTACTCTGCGAACATACCTTCAAGAAATCCATAGCTAGAGAGCAGAACCCGAACGGCGGTCTCCATTGACGCCGAGGATGCATCTTGGGACACAGGTAATGCAGCGCACGTATTGCATTCAAGTTCTGCTGTGTCGGGATTGCATAAGGCAGACACTTGATAAACGGTAGAAAACATTTCTTTGTGATTGTTTTCCAGCCCGAGTCTTCTTCGAAATTGGTGTTCAGCGCAGCGTATTGATTTTTTACAAGCATGGCGAGAAGGAATGCGGCTATATGAGGATACCAGTCGTAAGGGCTGATGACTGAGCTGAGTTCCCCTCCCGCAAACACTTGTTCGTGGAACTCAGATATACATCCGTGGAAGTTGTAACCACTGAAATCGACAATTGGAATGTCGAATTTATCCAGAGGTTTCTCCTCAACGAAGGAGTACGTTGCGTTATGGGATGGAGGGATTATATGTAAAGATACAGATGGAGAGGAGTCGCTATCACTGTATATCCAAAGATTAGAGCAATAGGCGCCTGTGAAACGTGGCAAGTAGGCGATTTCGAATATTCTTTTCGCAGCGCATAGCATTGTTTGAGGAAGGCTACTATCGTATTCTCTGATAACGTCTTTGCTGGGTCCGGTCTGGTATAGATGGAAGGGATAAAGTAGTCACCGGAATATGATTATATTGGCACTCACCATATGCCTGTTGAACCAACCCAACGCAGCCAACACCAAATCAATCGAGATTTCAGGGTGGCGTAAACAATCCCCGAAAGAGGTATCCATTATAATGCTCAGTATTTCCATTTTCTTTNTCTGGTATAGATGGAAGGGATAAAGTAGTCACCGGAATATGATTATATTGGCACTCACCATATGCCTGTTGAACCAACCCAACGCAGCCAACACCAAATCAATCGAGATTTCAGGGTGGCGTAAACAATCCCCGAAAGAGGTATCCATTATAATGCTCAGTATTTCCATTTTCTTTGGATCTTCAAAGTATTCTTTGGAGTGTATGTCCGAAATTCGACTGTATCGTAAGAAGCGGTCGGCAGTATGCACGAGCTTCCATTGGTCTTGAATCGACAATTGGTCATCACTGCTGTGGAATATCCTGTTAAAGCACTGAGCACTGAAACTTACTATCTGATGGTCCCATGCTGCAACATGTTGATTTTGCTGACAATGGCCTTGGACCTTATGCTGCACGGCCGAAAGGACTGGACCCATAGTATTTATATAGCCTAAATAGCCTCTTTCACTTTCACCATGGTAGAAATCAAGGTATATCAAATCAGGGAGTTGTTGGAGATCAGATATTATGGTATCAAGACCGATATTCATTGTTTGCGAGATATTCCCGATGCTATTCACTGAGGCGACCAAAGATTCAGAACTGTATAAAGCAATGTGTGCGAAGGTTGCTGAGTTTTTGGGTGATCGGTCCATGATCTGCTTCGCTGAAAATTTTTGAGCAATGTTGAAAACGTCTGTGAGAGACTAGTTGAGGTAGATATCTGTGCATATTACGCCAATTTGGACCGTCCTCGGTCCACATATATCTCAGCGTGGCAACAAAAGACAATACAGCGCTCGTAAACCAGTACACATGACTTGCTTGGGTGACATGCGAAGGATTGCGACCGCAGATCGTGTGAAGGCTTTCGCAAAGCGCCTCTAATGAACCGACAATAGATCTGGCATCGCGTCCGATCCACGACATACGCTTAAGTCTACCGAGCATCTTACGATACGCTGATAGTCCGATGCTGTCAGAAAATGTGTATATCAATGTTCTTCTCCATTTTGAATACACAAAAATGCTAAGGCGCTTACCGTGCTATAGTCCGCTCAGCCTTTGGACTATCCTGAACAATATCGACACCGAGCTTGAGCATGGTGCACGCAAACTCATGACGAACGGCGCTCTCATCAATTACATACTTCCCTGACCTTGACTCATCGGTGAGAAATTCCTCGAACGATAGGTGGCAACACGAAATCGATGCCTCTTGTAATGGAGACCCGAAGATCGGCTCCGGCGCACGGAATTCCTCGGAATATTGAACCTTGGATATTCTAATCAAGGAACTTAAGGCCCTCAACACTAGTTGAATTTCTCCAGAATCCACTCCCAGGATTTCCTGAATGGTTTTTTCGCTGAATGCGAGCACGAGACCTCCGAGGACACGTTTAATTGCATTTGGGCCAGGATATGACGCCAGGACGGTGGCATAGAGTTTATCAAGATCTGAAAATGCGGATGCACGATGCTGTCCAGGCGTCGTCAATATGTGGAGTTGTTCTCGGGGGTCACAGATATTGGAGGAATCACCAACAAACTGCAACACAGTTGATGCGTACACGTACTGTCCCGAAGCCTCATTAACAAATCGCTTGATGATATGATCTGGAGGCCAAGGACGTGGGGTAGAAGACGTTGTTCGAATATTTTCCTCTATTTTCCTCGTAAATCTTGTTGAATCCCTCTCGAAGATACATCTCAATTTCTACATCCGCGTCCTCATCGTCTCGTAGAGAGAACGATTTTGTAACGTTTACTAGAGGTCCGATTTCGAATGAATCGGAAATCCAGTACTCCGGGCGACTAACAATGAGAAATCGGAGGGGGATATTTTGCTTGATGATTGCCTTGGATAAGAGTGCAAGAATGTCGGATTGCATGCGTTTCAACTCAGCGCATTCGTCTAAACCGTCGATAATTATTGTGGGGCTGTGCGCAGGCCAGTCATCGACACGTAGTAATGGCTCTATAATTAGGTATCGGAGTTGGACGTCGATGGATTTAGTCGGCAGAGTTGGATTATCGAGCATAGCAATATCAATGAGGGCACGAAAGGATGGGAATTTGAGGGCGAGCTGATAAGCTATTGTTGAGAATAACTTGGTCCCATCCCCACGTCCGATGGCATCCTTGGCGAAGAAAAAGCTCCCGGCATACTTGCTATCCTCTGAGATCTCCTGCAAAAGTATGGCAATCGAGTGGGCGATGGCAAATTTTCCGGCTCCTGCTGGTCCATTGAGCCAAAGCACCTGTTCCCTGGGAGTGGGGTCATTGGCCCAGTCCAGTATTGTGCTGATTATCTTCTCACGAGTGCCGGGGTGGCATTTCGCAGGGGGGAACCGCTCGGCAGAGTTGTATATAGCATCAGGTGCGATATGCTGCCCTAGAATGAGCAGCCCTGTTGCTTCAAAATCAGTGTAAATGTTCAGTATATGATGTCTACTGCCTCTCACCTAGGTCCCTTCCTCCGTCGTAGTAGTCCCCTTCTATTTGTCGAAAGCTCCCGCCAGTAATTGTAAAGTTTCTCGCTCCTTGGAGTAGCTGCATACCCGAGTTGAGGGTGCGATGAGCGCGTATTGAGGAATATTTCTTATCTTTAGGCATCGTACTAGGGCTTTGCGAAGGAAGAAACAATTCCTAATGATGCGCACGGCGTGGGGCAGCACACAAGTTGAGTCAATTCGCACGGCCATGTGTTCTAGACGGCCAAGAGAAATGTCAGTGCCGGTCAGTGCACTAACTTCAATAATTTAAATTTTCATTGCATCGGTATGCTTTGTTGGAGGGTCAAAATATATTTGTTATTGTACATTGAGGTACCAAGGGCATGTACTAATGACATTGGAGGTATTTCTGATACCCCATAATCAATGGCGCACTTTCGCGGCTGTCTTGTAGTGGCTGTGCTGGAAAGCGATATACTACAGAGCGTTGAATGAGGTTCAAGGTGGCGCAAAAATCAGAGGAGTAGGCTATATATTCTTTTATAGATTGAGTAGATGGCATTCGAGTCATATGCTGTAGTAGTGGTGTGAATGTGTATCCCAACTCGACCAACAAGTTCCGATTGAAATGGTGTTAAATCTAAGGCCGTTGTACTCGCAATATTTTGCCCAATAACAGGCCCAACATAGCAATCTGTGTTCTCAATGTGCTAGAATTAGGTTCTGTCTAATCAGTGCCTCCGCTAATTCCATTTCTTTGTAGATATGCTTCCGCTTAATTGATGAAATGGATTGAAAATTTACTGGATTTTATTCTTGTTCTTTCTGCCTTCATTTTGAGTCTTCCCACAACACAAAGCGACTGTAACTAAACCCCAATGTCAATTATAGTACGAGTATACCTGTGATTCGAGGAAGTACAGGTGAGTCTTTGTCGCGGAAATGTATCACTACTTGAGGTTACTTCCACATTTCTTTCTCAGGAGGCGCCAAACACATACATAGTCCAGACGTGCCGCCGCTGCGGTGTGATGGAAGATATCCCAAAGCCTCATGTCTTTACTTTCACTACGAGCACTGATATGCCCCCTACACGACCAGAGATGCCTGAGATTTCACGCGTCCATTTTTTGAGTCGCAAACCTGGCCAATGTTTACACATACCTGGGGAAAAGGACTATGCATAAAAATGGTATTATGACACAAGATGGAACATCTGCGGATGTTTTGGCTGCAGACCTCTCTCGTGCTCTGTCGACGGGTGGTCAGATGGCATCACTGGAACGTCTCGATGATGCATTTTAATATCACAGTGTTTGTCTTTAAATTGGGGGTGCTAGTAGCGTAAGTCGATGATTAATGCTAAATGGTTTCCGGTATAAATTTCAGGCCCCATCCAGGTCTCTTACTTCGTAATCTGTTTCAGACAATCCAGCCAATACCGAACACAGCCTAAGTCGCCCTGAACACTCAATTATATACGGCAAAGCTAAATCTTACACATCAAAGACAGAAAAATTCCCTTACATATCATCCCTGTAATGAACGTGGCGTCTACTTAAACCCCAAACTGTTGATTGATTAGAAGATTGCGACGCTATATGCAGTGTATCTCTGTGATGTTGTGGATTTCAAGCTGCTGTATGGCGTGCCCATCGCTGGTCGCAGGTGGCACCGCACTCAGAAAGCGTTTGGTGTAAGCAGCATTTTAGTATTTTGGGTTTTCGGTGAGATTCATGGTTGCGGTGCATTGGGGCGTTGCTCTTCGCAGTGATTTATATCGTCTTTTGTTCTACGCTGGGCTGGGTCAATGCTGCTGGAGCTTGTACATATGCTCTATTATGGAACAGTCTGAGCCGCCGGCAATGTGTAGCATAAAACTTCGCAATCCAACTTTCTTTCAGTGTCAGTGTTGTAAGTCGAAGTTAAGCGTCCCATGGATCCGTTGAACAACATATGACATACGACAGACACATGCACGCATCTCTGTGCTATCACTCTCCCGTCCGAAATGCTCTTCTAACCCAAAGAGCCCAGAGCCCAGAGCTCAAGCTTAAGGTAGAGGTCCTCACAAGCCTCAATCCGAACAATCACAACCACAGCCCATACGCCATCGCATATGCCACTGCACACTGCAAACACTTCAAATCCGAGTTACACATCCCACGATTCAAGAAGCAAGAAACAGACATTCGATTCCAAACGCAACGACACAAAAATATGGCTACAATATTCCGAACACGGGAGCAATTACCTAACGGCAGACAGAAATCTAGCGGTGCGGGGTGCGATAATATAACGATACGAGCGGGGAATGGGGGGTTAGGAGACACGACACGGGACACGGGAATAGAAGGCTACAGTTATACAGAACACGAGACGAGACGAGGGTGGGGAATGGTGTTGAGTCACGAAGCAAGACGGAACAGAAGCAAAGCGAGGTGTAAGGCTACATTTGGATATAATCAGAAACAAGAACGAGAAAGACGAGATTGAAAAAAGGAAGAAAAGAAAGGAAGACGTGTAAGCAGTGTATGTATGTATGTATATGTATGTATGTCGAGAAGATATAAAGAAAAAGAAAAAGAAGGAAGAAGGAAGGAGGTATATCGGCACGACATTTTCATGCATGGAGACGACGAGGGCGAGGGATAGGAAGGGCATGAACGAAGGTGAATGGATAAAAAAACACAGGGAGTGTATAGCCAGACTGAACACGAGAGAAGACGATGGCGATGACGGCGGCTAAAATAGTCGAAGCGAAGGGAGGCGCGGCCTGGCCGAATACGAACACGAACAAGAAGCGCGAGACAAAAGACAAAAGGAGAGCGAGACGACAGCGAGGGCTAGCTAGCTAGGCTTTACGCAGACGCCGCATAGTACCCGCCCTCGGCCCCAAAACCCGCGTGCTCATGCTCGTGCTCACTGTTCTTCGCGACAGGATCCACGTCGTACGCGTAGTACCCCTGCTGGTACTCCTGGTGGTGATACTGCTGTTGCTGCTGCTGGGCCACATCATAAGCGGACTCCGGCGCCGCGTAGAGGTTGTCGCCGTCAAAGTGCATGTACGCGCTCATGTCGAGGCTGTCCATCCGTCCCGGCGCCGTCGCCTGGCTCTCCTTCCCATCATGCGTCGCCATCGCCGACGACGAGGAAGAGCCGCCGGCCGTGGTAGTGGCAGGCGTCTCGGGCAGCCCGCCCCCCGCCGCACTCACCGGCGACGCGCCCTCCGAGGAGGAAGTGGAGATGGAGGAAGGCGGGACCTGGGTGGGCGAGTAGTCCGCGAGGTTCACAGATGTATCGATGCGCGCCAAGGCGGTCGGGGGGATCGCGATGTCCAGGCCGAGTCCTAGTCCTAGTCCTAGTGATTGTGACGGTGGGGTAGCGTGGACGTCCGGACCAGAATTCAAAGCATCAGAGCGCTCGCTGCCACTCCCACTCCCGGCGCCGCTCGCGCTCGCGCTTGAACCGAACGAGAAATCAGAGAACAGGCCAGACTCGACGTCCGGCAGCGGGCTCGGGTCCCGCTCCACCTGCATTCCGCCCATATTCGCAGCATACCCCATGGAGGTATAGTCAAAGTCCCCCATGGAGAGCGGCATCGTCCACGCGCGCATCAACACGCCCTGTGCGCTCGACGCCCTCCGCTGGCCCAGCCCAAGCGAGGAGCGCGGGGTGGTCTGGGTCATGAATGGGAGGAGGGGGTACCCTCCTTGCTGGGCTTGCGGCTGCTGCGGCTGGCCCTGCTGTTGGACGTAAGACGCATTTTGCAGAGAGTGCGAGTGGTGGTGCACCGGGACGGGGTGGAACAGCTGGGTTTGGGTCTGCGGGAAGAACGATGCTCCCGCGGGCGTGAACCCGGGTATGGGCGCGAACTCGTAGTCCCCTGTGCCTGTGCTGGGCGTCGCAGACGAGGAAGAGGACGGCGCGAATGGGTTCGTGAACTGTTCCCCCTGCTGTTGTTGTTGTTGGAATCCGAGCCCCTGCTGCTGCTGAGTAAACCGTGCGATGGACCCGACGGGCGACGCAGCTCGTGAGAGGTGGGGCACTGTCGGGAGCGCGATCCCACTCCCGTTCCCGCTGGAATAGGGTTGGGAATAGGACATGTAGGACTGCCACTCGTTCGGGAGGGGCACGGAGGATGGGCGGCGGTGGTACAGCGAATGAGCATTGGCGTGTAGATGGGAGGGGGTGTGCATGTTGGGCGGGATACTCATGCCCATGTTGGTATTGTTATTCATGCCGTGGTGCATGAAGGACGAGGCGTAGGAGTTCCCTGACATCGGGAACGCATGCGCGTGCTGGGACACGGGCATGTGCAACGTCGACTCTTGCTGGCTCGCACTCCCGAAGTCATCACGCTCATCCTGCTCCGTCTCGTCTGCGCCAAGCCCCATCTCAAGTCCGAGATGCTCAAGCTCGAGGTCGTAATCCTCCATCATTTCCCGCTCGCGCTCCAGACTGCGCGCCCGATCAAGGTTCCGCACCGCGCGCGCGAGCTCCTCGCCCTTCTTGCCCTCGAGAAGCAGCTGCGCGACCTCGTCGCAGCGCCGCTCGTCCTCCGCCGTCGTGGGCTGCTTCTCCTTCCGCTTGGAGTCGTTGCGGTCGGCGGAGGCAGCGTTGGCAGAGGAGGACGACGGGGACGAGGTGGAGGCGGAGGAAGCGGCGCCGTTTTTGTTCTTGTTGTGCACGGGGCGGAAGCGGTAGTCCGGGAACATGGCCTTGTGCGCGGCCTTCTCCTGCTTCGCCTTCACCTCCCACACGCGCTTCTCCTCGAGCGGGAGCTGGCGCCAGCACGTGCCTGTCAGTCATCCGAATATCGGTGAGCAAGGCTGTGCCGAATCAGATAACAATGAGGAGAGGGCACATACCGATGATCTTGGAGAGACTACCATGGTTCGTCTCAATGCTCCCGGGCACATGCTTCTGCCTGACAAAGTCCGCGCGGAAGAGCATGAACGCGTTGGGCGGGCGCGGGATGTAGCCCTGCGAGCGCCGCTTGCCCGGCGGACAGCGCTTCCTTGTCGGCGGCGGCGCGGGTGTCTCGGACGGCGGGAACAGCTTCGAGGTGAGCTGCAGGCCAGTGGCAGCGGGGTTGCCGAGCGCCGCGGCGAGGGCGTACGAGGAGAGCGGGTTCGTGGGGTCGTCGTCTGGGTCGACTTCGGTGAATGTGATGGGGGTGACGTTGGGCGCGAATGTGACGGGGCGTTGGGGGATGCCGTAGATCCCTGCTTTTGCTGGGGTGACTGCGATCCTGTGAGTATGCTGGAGGGTGGGGAAAGGGAGGTGCTTACAGATGGCATGGGAGGACCGTCTGCGGCGGGTTGCAAGACGGAGAGCGGGCATCGTAGCGGGTACTCTATGAAATAATAATGTATTTTATTGTTCGTTCGTTCGTCTCGTGCTGGGCCGGAGGGAGGGTGAAAGAGAAGGAAGGAAGGGGAGGGATGGTGGGGAACAGAGTGGTCGGACGGAAAGGGAAGATGATGGCTTATTGTTCTCCCCTTTATAAGTAGATCACCGCACTTGGACAGGCTTCGATTTCGTGATCACAAAACATGCGAAGACCCCGGATCTACCCCCCTCCGTGTTTTCTTTCCCTCTTTCTTATCTTCTGCTGCATCCTAATCCTAAACAACACCTTGCTTTATGCTATATATGAAATACCACAACCGCGCCCACAACTTACAACGAGGTTACGAACCAGCACCCACAGCCCGCCCACAACCCACAGAGCGCGCACACATCTGCGTTCGGGGTCTGGCCCAGATATCTCTCACCCGCCCCAACTCCGGTTCTCTCATCTGATCACATTGAAGCTTTCCCATTCCCACCGCTGCCCAAATAAGATATTCCCCTTGTCCAAATCCCCCTTTTTCATAAACTTTAAACTGGGACTATTCTCGCGGAATTTCAGCCGCTTTTGGGCGTTCGTTTGTCTGTCTGTCTATTCTGTCCTGTCTCGAGCTCTGTTATGGAGCCGCTAGCGAGGTTTACGAATGGATGCTGCCGTTTTTCCGTGCGCCCTTGTTCTCATGTGTTCCGGGCGACCCATCGTCTCTGGCTTTTGCTTTGACTCTGGCTCTTGCTCTTGCTCGACGATCGCCCGCTCGCTCTGTGTCTGATCATTGCGCGAGAGTCGAACCATCACCACACCCAATGACCCAGCTTACTTAATACGACACACGCACGCACGCCGCACGGCGATACCCGCGTCCCAGCCGGCACGCACGAACTCACGCTTGAGGCTTAGGTCAACCGGACACATGCACGGCCGCATGCGCACCAGAAGCACCCCCTTCCCAAGTCTAACCATACGCATGCGAGTGCGAGCGATTGATAACGATATCGATATTGGCCCAGAACCCCCATTTCATTTTCATTTCTGATCCTGTGTCCTTCCTTATTCCTCGTCCTCGTTCTCGCTTTCCTTCTCGTCTGATTTCAATCATCGGCGCTTCTTGACCCCGAATTTGAGTTCGACGACCATGCCCATCCTCGTGCGCTTCAATATTTATATTTCGTCTTCCCACCGCGTACGCGCACAGCAACGCTATGAGCGTCTTCCACCCCTTCCAAGTTTCCTGAGTCGCGCTTTGGAACTCCAAATCCAATTCCTCCCCACACGAGGCAGAAGCTAGACATCGAGAGAGGTATATACTGGCTGGCTGGCTGAGCGTACTGCGTCCCCATCTCCCATTCTATCCCAAGCAATCCCATCCGCATACCAGGTCTCCGTCTTCCGCGTCTGGTGACGCGCACATCCCCCTCCCCCTCCCCTTCTTAGCCATGTATGTATGTGTGCAACTTGTAAACGTACGTCTGAATGCACCTTGGAATCTTGGGACCGTGGAGCGGGACGGGACTGCATCCCGAAGAGGTTAATTAGAGTAACGAAGACGCACACCGCCCTCGCCCTTCGTTGGAGCACATTAGATGTGACGGAAGTGATAACCGTGACTGGTATAGTTTCGGTTAGG
>NHYD01003274.1:0-12488 GCA_002938375.1 Psilocybe cyanescens | reverse complement strand
CCAAACAATAATGCTAAATGAGAATTTCCCAGATTTGCTGATGTATGGACGCGATGTAGATTAGGCTGCAGATTAGAGAATAGGGCAGATGTACTCGGATACGCGCAGATATGCGCAGATAATCAAAAAAAACTTACCGTGCAGAATGCGCAGATTTAAACAGACCACTCCAGATCCGAACAGAGGTAAGGAGAAAAATCTGTACATCTCTGGACTACAAAAATCAGACCGACTAGGTGGGGGGTGCAAACTGACCGGGCAGGTCTGGGCAAGTCTGTCGTTTACGGACCGGACCAGATTTCCCCGGTTCCTTCCAGCAGGGCGCAGAAGCCGTTCTTACTGGGCTCGAAGGCTAAACGAAAGCGGAGAAATGGAGGAAGAAAATGATGTATTACTAAATCGAGAGCACGGCGCGGCGCGTCCCGGTCGAGACTCATTTGGCAACACGCTTAGGGTGCTCGAGTGTCTTGACCCCAAGTCAAACGAGACAAGGTCGCAAATGGAGAGGCAAATCAGAATGAATACAGATAAAAATATCATGACATTGCAGGGATCTCCAGCGTGTGGACAAGCCAGCCAGTTTCAACTGGTCTACAACCAACACTCGAACAAGTAACAATGCGTTTGGGGTGACAAGCAGCATCGCGACGAAAACAGCGTAGAGAGCATGATGCACCCAAGACAGTCATAAGAGCCGGACATAGAAGTACACCGAACGATAAATAAATAGTTCGGGGCAGCTTAAATGACAACTTGCATGGATATGTGCGCCTATAGTTAATATGGATGGACGCTGTGGTGTCAGAGTGACTACTACAAGAAAGGGCCCAATCCAAGCCAATCAACTTGTAAATTTACATGCATACGAGAAAAAGACGCATGTTGAGAATGATCAGAATTGTAGAGTCAATGAATTAAGATGGGAGCTGTAGAAGGAGCTGATGACAGAGAAGAGAACTGAGCAAAGGGGCATCGATAATGAAGACAAACCCCACCGAAGAGAACCTCAGCCTCATTAGCAACGACCCACTCCACATTCTTCAGGCACATCTCCGACTTAGGTCTTCACATCATCAAGTGCAGCATCTTGTCGCGGCCCCTGAGCAGCTTAAACTCCACTGCGTGTCTCATCATTGTCGTTTGCATACATACGGCTCTGCTCTTGCTGTGTACTACTAGTAATAGTCCTACTCACGTCCGCTGACCATCTCGCAAAATTCGATTTGGCGTGCGCCTAATACATCAGCACCGTGCTCCATATTCGTGCAGTACCCGCACTCCTTTCTTCACCGACCGGCTGCTTCTCCTACTCCAGGGTGGTTGGGGCCGAGTAGGAATGAAGGCAGATTCGGATCGCTTGAGCAACTAAAGTATGGGGAGGAGATATGCGATGGACTTGCAGGATCTTCTTTCTTTCAGTTGTTGCATCTCCGCTGCCGTCTGGTTCTCCGTTTCGGACTACAGCGGTATGTCTTCAACCTCCACGTCTTCTGACCCGCTTCCTCTCCGAGCTCCGACAGCTATCAGCTCCCGCACTCCCTTCTCCATAGTGTACATCTGCCCATTCGCCTGCTTCGTAATCCGACCAACGACCCAGTCCAGATTCAGCCCCTATACAAGAATCAACCTCGCCCCCTCCCAAATACTTCCTCCTCTGACACGCTCACAACGCCCGGTATGAGAGGCAGCGCCGAGAAGCGCGTCGCAATGACCGTGTCCATTACGTCTCTGTACAGTCCGTGAGGTTACAGTGTCAACGAAGAAAAATAAATAGGTGTAGGAGGCGCGGACGTCGTCGATAACATCTTCCCTTATCCCTCATTCTCTCCCCCGTCTGCTCATCCTCCTTTACCTCCCCTTTACCTCCCTCTCCCGATCTACCACCCTTCGAACCCACACCCTCTCTCTTTTCAAGCACCTGTGCATCTTCGCAAGTGTCAACGAGCGGATCCGCGAGGCGGTCGCGTTTGGAGGTGCACACGACGTGGGCGGAGCGTGCGAGGTGCATGTGGGTGCAGGTGTTGTGCAGGCCGGTGCAGCGCGCGACGCACGTAGGCGGGGTCTACCTTGCGGTTGAGTCAGATTGACTGTATAATGACGATGAGGACCCTGTGAGTAATATTATGTTCATGTGCAAACATTAATTGTCTAAATTTTCGAGGTTTTCGAGAAGGGAATATTGTGATATAGATGTATGTCACCTTGACGGATACATGTGCCAGCTACCCTATTTGATTCACCCCCTGTCTGGCTTAGAGTATATGACACGAGAGGATTGCGGTTCAGCCAAGAGGTTGCCAAAAATACCTTGGAGTTTCTCAATTTCCAGTTCTGAATTGTTTTGTACAAAATATGCAACCAGAGTAAGTTAGTAACTGACGTAAGTTATTGAAATAAATCATTTGCGACTGCTGTAAGGACAGTTATGTGGAGTGAGCTCAGAGATGCAAGAAGGGGTGAAAATCTTTATCCGTAGCTGTGCTGACACAGGTTGACACTGCCATTGAGGATCCTTGTAGGGGTCTGAGCGTGGGATTGGGCAAAGACCGGCTGTGTTCATCAATCCTGGAGGTTACTTCACTACCGCTCGCGCTCTTGATATGCTCTGCCCTTATACTCTCGACCACCTCCCCCCTCTCCCACTCACCTTGAGTGTTGAATACCAGTCGTTTTCTTCATCGCAGTGAACCCGTCAATGTCGAAGACTCCGAGCCACATACAAAAATATTCAATCGCCGCAGGAACATATGCTACATTACAGAGATTCGGGCCTTCCCCGCCTACAAGGGAGGCCGTGCCGGTAAACAATCCGTTCAATCATTCCAGTCAATTGTTAACCTCCAGCTCAACTCCGCCATGCAGAAATTCATTGATTATGCGCGACAGTTTCTTAATCTCGGCTCTCCTATGGCAGGAGCCATTCCTGTGGCTGGCACTCCGTTAAAGGCATCTATTGATGTCTTGCTGGTGGTGCTGAATGGAGTTAATGTGAGTGCGGCCATCTATGAGAATATCTTACATGTATATCGACCATGTTGGCAGATAAAGAGCAAAAACAGACTTACTGCTGATTATATGATCCAACGTCTTTACCGCTTGGAGGCCAAAATTTCAGCAATGCCTGCCGCATCTGGCCATGTACAACATCAAAATGATGAATTGATTCGGTATGCATCACTGTTCAGGGATCACTGATACGCACTTAATTTCGACCATACTTGCAGAAAACTGAATGAGATTTCATATCAGCTGAAGGGAATGAATGTGAGGAGTATTTTTGGGAGCACGGACGTCCAGGGCTCTATTCTTGATTGCATGAGGGACATCGACGCACTGGAAAGAGATTACACGGTGAGTCGTCCCCTTGGGAGCTGATATGTGTTCTTTAGACGAATTTTGTGTTTAGCTTCTTGCTTTAATGCGAACTGAAAAAAAAGTAGAGGAAATCGCATCTCAGGTCCCAAATGTCGTTCAACAGGCAATGATCTTCGTAAAAGATCCTACAGGTCGGGAGTACAAACTATTGGTTGAACAATGTCGGTCGCCCCAGGTCGGGAGTATTCACTGGGTCTGCACTTTATACATACCCGCTGACGCCTTCTACAGCAATTCATTGGTGTACTTCGCTGGTACTTCGGACAGACAGATAGGAGGGATAAGGTTTTGCATAGTATCATAGACCAAGGCGCTTACGACCTTTATACGGAAACTGAGCACAACGTTAGCCAGTTGACCAAATGGAGCATGGTCCGATCAGGTACGAGAATCGTCATGGGTGTAATATTGGACCAGAAACAGCACGGAGATCGATACCAGTGTCCACGGCCACAGTGTGGGAAGTGGAATGACGATGCAGATGTGAAGGAAGGCTGGGTTGACTGGTAAAGGTAAATTTATATTCCCTGTGCGACAGTTATTCAACATTTTTCAGCACTGGGTGCCCGAGTCGCTTTCAAATAACAAACGTTGAAAGAAGGACCAAGCAGAGTGATTCGAACTCATCGAAGGACGCCACTACTCGTTTGACAATGTCAAGGGATGCAGATGATCTTCTGGACCTCATCCTAATTTTCCACATCAGGCAACAAGTAAGTGCACTAAATTATTGAGGCTCGCCATACTGACCATTGTGGGCGATTATTTGCACTGTCAGAAAGTCTGTTAAAGAATTTTCTGTGCTACGTGTACCGAGCTAACTGTACCGCATCACTCTGTATTACGAATTCTAATCCTCTCCTAATGTACACTATAAGATGGTGCGTTAATTAATTGTTTGAATTTTTCCTGCAAACTGACAGCCACCTGTCGTTGTTTCTATTTTCAGAGGGTGAGTAAATCTATTGTGCGAGTTGTTGCCACCAAACTGACTGTCATGCATCGTCCTTTCCACTCTCAGACCGTGCGTGAATCGATTACCTGAGTTGATCCTGCCATAATGACTGTAATGAGTGGTCATTTGAACTCACAGGAAGTGCGTGAATGGGTTATCTTGGATGTTTCTACCAAACTGACTGTCATGCGTCATCGTTTCCACTCTCAGCCAGTACGTGAATAGATTATCTGAGCTACTCCACCCAAACTGACTGTCATGCATCGTCATTTCCATTCTCAGTGGGTGAGCCATGAATTTATTATCTGAGCTGTTCCTAGTACCAAACTGACAGTCACGCATCGTCATTTCTATTCTCAGGCTGTGCGTAGAACCATTGTCTGAGCTGTTTCCACCAAACTGACTCTCCTGCTTCGTTGTCTCTACTCTCAGGATGTGCGTGAATAGATTATCTGAGCTGTTCCTACCAAACTAACTGTGATGCATTGTCATTCCCACTCTCAGCCAGTGCGTAAATTGATTATTTGAGCTATTCCTACAGTACTGACTGACATGTGTCGTCTTTTCCACTTTCAGTATGTACGTAAATCGATTGTCTGAGCTGTTTCTACCACACTGACTATTATGCATCGTCGTTTTCACTTTCAGCTCGTACGTGAATCGATTGTCTGATCTGTTTCAATAGTACTGACACTCATGCATCGTCATTTCAACTTTCAGGAAGTACGTCAATCGATTAATTATCCGAGTTCTTCTTACCACTGACTGTCACCCGTCGTCATTTCCACTCTTAGGAAGTGCGTGATTTAATTATCTGAGCTATTTCTATGACACTGATTGTCATGTATCGTCGTTTCCTCTCAGTATGTACGTGAATCGGTTGTCTGAACTGTTTCTACCAAACTGACTGTCATATATCGTCGTTTCCACTGTCAGTCTGTGCGTAAATCGATTATCTGAGCTGACCTTGGCAATCTGACTGTCATGCGTCGTCTTTTCCATTCTCAGTGGGTGAGTCAATCGATTGTCTGAGTTTTTCCTACCAAACCAACTGTCATGCACCGTCATTTCCATTCTCAGCCAGTGCGTGAATCGATTATTTCGGATTTTTCTGAACAAACTAACTGTCGCGCTTCGTTGTGTCCGCTTTCAGGATGTGCGTGAATAGATCATCTGAGCTCTTCCTACCAAACTAACTGTCACCCGTCGTCATTCCCACTCTCAGCCAGTGCGTACAGTGATTATCTGAGCTATTTCTACAGCACTGACTGTCATGTATCGTCTTTCTACTGTCAGTATGTACGTGAATCGATTGTCTGAGACTGTGTCTACCTACCACACTGACTGCCATGCATCGTCGTTTCCATTTTCAGCTCGTGCGTGAATCTATTATCTGATCTGGTTCAACGATACTGACAGTCATGTATCGTCATTTCAACTTTCAGGAAGTACGTCAATCGATTAATTATCCGAGTTCTTCTTACCTAACTGACTGTCACCCGTCGTCATTTCCACTCTTAGGAAGTGCGCGATTCAATTATCTGAGCTATTTCTATAGCACTGATTGTCATGTGTCGTCGTTTCCTCTCTCAGCATGTACGTGAATCAATTATATGAGCTATTTCTACCAAACTGACTGACATATATCGTCGTTTCCACTTTCAGTCTGTACGTGAATCGATTATCTGAGCTGACCTTGGCAATCTGACTGTCATGCGTCGTCTTTTCCATTCTCAGTGGGTGAGTCAATCGGTTGTCTGAGTTTTTCCTACCAAACTGACTGTCATATACCGTCATTTCATTCTCAGCCAGTGCGTGAATCGATTATCTGAAATTTTTCTGAACAAACTGACTGTTGTGCCTTGTTGTGTCCGCTTTCAGGATGTGCGCAAATAGATTATCCGAGTTCTTCCTACCAAACTGACTGTCATGCATCGTCATTCCCACTCTCAGCCAGTGCGTACAGTGATTATCTGAGCTATTTCTATAGCACTAACTGTCATGTGTCGCCGTTTCAACTCTCAGATTGTGCGTGAATTGATTGTTAGGGCTGTCTCTACCACACTGACTGCTATGCGTGCCCATGTCTACTTTCAGCAAGTCCGTGAATTTATTCTCTCGCCCGTTTCTATCACTTACTGTCATGCGTTGTTGTTTCAACTCTCAGATGGTGTGTGAATTTATCGTCTGCACTGTTTAGACCGAACTGACTGTCATGTTTCTCCATTTCCACCCACAGTTGGTGCGTCCACTATAGTTTGACCTTTTTACACCGCACTCACCGTCCTATATCATTATTTTCAATCTCAGCGTGTACATGGATCCATTATCTGAGCTTTTTCTGCCGAACTGACCATCAAACTTCATTTTTTTCGCTCACAGAATGTCCGTCAATATTCATTTTATCAGATTTTCTCCCAAATCTGACCGTCATGCATTGTTGTTTCCATTTTCAGATACTCTCCGTTAGATACACCATGGAACTTCCGCCGAGCTTCTGAAAAGCCTCAGTTGTACATGCCGGTTTTCACTCTCAGCCAGTGTGTGCATCCCTCGTCTCAGCTATTCCATCAAATTTACTGTCGTCCATAAACCAATTAGTTACAGGAGCTGTCAAGATATCTTAGTCCGTCCGTTACTAGCCATCGTTTATAGTTTTCCTATTTCCTTCGTCCTTTTGCACTCTGTAATACATTCAAAGTTGATCGGAAACTTCCTTTGGTGATGACAACAGCAAATTAAAAAACAAATCAATCTTTAGGTGGTTAACTTGACAGATGACATATTTCAGTTATCGACAAAGACGGGAGTGCCTACGACAGCTTAGTCAGAAGGCATTAACGTTGGTTTGATTTGCGAGTTTTCGAGCATAGATGCAAGCAGGGAATGGCTCTGCGCGTGGTCAAAATGGAGCCCCAGACATGGAGCCCACAGTTAAGTATGACCAATATTAGTGTTTACCGCTACACCTCGCAGTTCACGCCCTTAACACCACCTATAGCGTCGCCTATCAGCTTGAGCCTGCGTGGGCGTGACAGTTTAAAATGGGATGTCGAGGCCCAGTGTTAAAAGCTAGTTCGATATCGTTAGAGCGAACGGCGATACAAGCACATGTGAGAATAGCGAACGACGTAGCAGACATACGGGGGCCAGCATCTCCTCCCAGCTTCGGTTTCCCTGCAAGCAAAAGGCAGCTTGACGTCCACATGCTGAGCTACACGTCGAAGCCATTTGAAGCTCCAGATGCCTACCCGCTGGATCTGCACTATACTGACCCTGTCCTGCCCCTAGAATCTGTACGTTTCGGTGCACAGCTGCATTGCAGTTTTGAGATTATGAGATTCTTTGTCAGCAATATCAAGCTCGCGGGCTATCGAGATTCCAGCGACAGTTCTCGTATATTCAGGCCTTGATATCATGCAAGTTATCGTCGCGGGTGATGTTGGTTGTGGTTGTAAGCATTGAATAATATGGGTGAAAAGTAGGTTGGATTGTGTAGAGTAACGTATGGGGAAGAGATAGCGGTGAAGGGGGAACAGTGGATTTGAATGTTGTTAGTTATGATGATAATGGTGGTGGTGTTGGTAATGAGGGGCACAGTCTAGGGCAAGGGACGAATTGAGGTCATATATGCGGGAAGCGGTTCGAGCAGCCGCATAGGTTCGGTCTAGCATACCGAGTAGAGAAGGCAAGACGGCAATGAATATGCAGTTGAGGCCTAGAGGGCCTGTCTACGAAATATCCACATGGCAGAACAGACGCAATGTTGGTTGAATGCGCTCACCAGATACCACACGCCCCTTTACGACGCCCCTGCCCCCAATTCAAGCGGCATGCCTATCGCCGCCTTGCAGAAGATGAAAATGCATGGGTATAGATGGGTTAGTGGAGAGAGCTGTCGACAGCTGGGCGTCGAAGCTCGGAGGCCAGAAACAAGTTTGAACGGAACCGGAGAAACAGGGAAAGAAAATGATGTACTCCCCTCCATCAACAGTGGCCGCCATCCTACCCTGTCATTTGGCGCGGGAAAGACTGATATGATGTCATGGCGGTCACTTTGGATGGGGCGGTGTATTACTAAATCGAGGGCACGGCGCGGTGCATCCGATTCCTAGTCGAGACTCGGTACTCATTTGGCCCATCGAACCACGCTTGCATAAGTCGAACATGGCAGGATCACAAACGGAAAAGCAAGTCAGATACAGATAAGAGTATCATAACATTGCGGGGATAGCTACAATGTGTGAATGCCAGCCGGTTTAAATTGTAAAGCTAGCAGTCGAACATGTCACAATAGGTTTGGGGTAACAAGAAGCAGCACCGCGACAAAAAAATAGTGGAGAGCGTGATGCACCTACTAAGGCGGTAGTAAGCGCAGCACATAGAAGAACGCCGAACGAGAAACAAAGACTTAGGGGCAGCGTAAATGACAGCACGTATGGATACGTGCATATAGTTAATATCGACCGCGTTGTGTCAGAATAACTACTACAAAAAAGGCCCAACCCGAGCGAATCAACTTGTAAAGTTAAATGCAGATTAGAGAAAGACGCATGTCGAGAATGACCGGGGTTGTCTAAAAAATGAATCAAGATGAGAACTCCAGATATCGTAGAGGAGATGATGAAAGCAAAGAAAAGGGCGGGCAAGGGGAGGTCAATAATAAAGAGAGATCTAAGACAACTTCAGCCTCATCAATAACGACCTCCCCACATTTTCCAGACACACCGCGGAATCTTGTCCTGGCCCCTGCATGGCTTAAGCTCCGCCACATGTCTCATCGTCGTCGTTCGCATCCAAACTGTTCTGCTCTTGCAGCACATCAATAGCAGCAGACCGTCTCGCAAATTTTGATTGGGTGCCCCTAACCCATCTGCACTCCTTCAGCGACCAGCTGGTCCTGCTCCAGGGTGGTTAGGGGAGGGTAGGGATGAAGAGAGATTCGTACCACTGGGGCAACTAAAGCACAGTGAGCAGTGAGGCGATATGCGGTGGATTTGCAGGAGCTTGTTTCTTGCTATTGGTTCATGTCCGCTGCCGTCTGGGTCTCCGTTTCAGACTGGACCTAGGCAGCGTATGTCTTCGACCTCCACGTCTTCTCTCCTGCTTCCTCTCCGACGTCCGACAGCTATCAACTCCCCCACTCCCTTCTCCATAGTTTGCGCCTGCCCATTGGCCTACTTCGCAATCCGACCAGCAACCCACCAAAGATTCAACCCCTACACAAGGGTCGGCCTCGCCCCCCTCCCAAACTCCTCCTCCTCCTCCTTCAGCGCGCTCACAATGCCCGGCATAACAGGCGGCGCCAAGAAGCGCATCGCGACGACCGTGTGCGTCACATCTCTGTACGGTCTGTGGGTACAGTGTCAGTGAGGGAAAAATAAATAGATGCAGGAGGCGCGGACGTCGTCGATAACATCTTCCATATCCCCCATTCTCTCCCGCATCTGCTCATCCTCAGTTGCCGCGCCTGATCCTCCCGCTCCCGCCCCGCAACCCATCGAACCCGCTCCCTCTCCCCTGTCAGGTGGTATGCATCTTCTGCAAGTCCCACCCCATCGCACGTTTCTGATCATCAGGGTTAACGTGCGGATTGCGAGGCGGTTGCGTTTGGGGGTGTACACGACCTCGGTGGAGCGCGCGAGGTGCATGTGAGACGGGGTGTTGTGCAGGTGAGTGCAGTGCACGTAGGCGGGGTCCACGTTGCAGTTGAGTCGGTTTGAGCTCGATGATGACGATGAGGAACCTGTGAGTAGGAAAATATGTGTGAAGTGTGGTTAGTACGAAAATTGGTCGGCTGTTCGTAGTGTAGCGCAGAGAAAGATAGGTTACGACAATGTGAAAGGTGAATGATAGAAAAAAAAGAAGAAGGGGCGGACAAAGAGATCGAGAAGAGATAAGGTGGAAACAGCGAGAGCTCGCATCGTGAATTCCGAGAGCGAATCGGATAGAAACAAGAATGGATTTCTGGTAAAGACGAAGCGGAGAAATAACCCAATGAACGCCATCGGGACGAAAAGAAAAGAACACACGCAGTTGGTTAGGAACAAAACAGAATAACCAAAAACAACAACAAAAAAAGGTAAAAAAATTACACACCACCATGATACGACCCAGCTGAGCTATGGACCTGCGCCGTTCATGTTCCTGCTCCTACTCCGCCGCCATTGGTTATGCTCCTCCAGTTTTCACAGCTCTCAGAAGGCAGGTGCATCGAGTGTTAATGAGTACTGAATGTATGCATTGCGAGATATGAGATGACATTCAATTCGTCATTGTTTCGTCGTCATTTGTGCGCAAGTGTTGGTGTTGGTGTTTGTGTCATGTCAAGTCGACAACGAGTAAGATTACTTCTAGTAGCCTGGTTTGGTTGATTTATCCCCAGTTTCGTTGGTCTTGGTGCGTATAGATGTAGCTCATCGCGGTCTACACACTGTCTGTCCTTCCTTTGGTTTCATACGGTCGCCAGAGCATATTGTCAACGTAGTTGAAAATGACGATGATTCCGTGGTCGTATAGTGCATGCATTCCCAAGAAGAAAGGATATATATAAGCAGAGTACGGCAGACAAGGGATACAATGATGAGAGGGAGGTTGTCGGCCCTGCGTCGATGTTGCAGTCGAGAGGCATTGAGGCGTACTGAACCAGAGAGCAAAAATAACGAGTCACGTGAAACAGACATTTCGAGGCCCATTTATGACTTGGGCCGGCACATCCCGAAGTGCGGCATCTNAGGTTGTCGGCCCTGCGTCGATGTTGCAGTCGAGAGGCATTGAGGCGTACTGAACCAGAGAGCAAAAATAACGAGTCACGTGAAACAGACATTTCGAGGCCCATTTATGACTTGGGCCGGCACATCCCGAAGTGCGGCATCTTGCTGCTTTGCCGCGGCGTCCTCTAACGCAAGCTGCTGCTGCTGCTGCTCTGCAATCCTACCCCATCCACGCCTGCGGACCATCTCGAGTAACTTCATCGGTGTGCCCACCATTACATCCGCGCCGTGCTCCATGCCTCCGTGCTCCATGCTTCCGTGCTCCATGCCTCCGTGCTACCGTCCCACGTCTCCTCCCTCTCCAGCACCTCCCTCTCCTTCCACGCCCTCTCCGTCAAATACAACTCCTCCCATCGTCTTCATATTGCGCGTGCTCTCCCCCCTCCTTCTGCTCTCTCTCCATTTTTCCATCGACATCGTGGTACCGCCAGCGCCGCTCCCAACGGTGCTGGCAACATTCGCACGCGATGCACACACAACCTTGAGCCTCGTATCGGGGAAATGGCAGATCCTTCGCGAAACCGGCCAGTTGCCTCGCCAGCTCGTGCGTCGGCGCCAGTACGACTCCCCTAGGGCTGTATTCCTTTTTCTTTTGCGCAGCACCCTTGGGAGGCGAGTAAGGGGCGAAGGATGACTCGGACTGCTTGAGCGACTGCAGCATGGGGAGGAGGTACGCGATGGATTTAAAACATCTCTTCCAGTGCGCTCACAAAGCCCAGTATCAAAGGCAGGGACGAGAAGCGCGTCGTGGTCCCTGTCTTCGTCGCATCTGCCGCACTAGCCTTGGCGCCTTTGACATTCGATACCTCCCCAGGCGGGTAGAAGAACTCCTCCTCGCTATCCTCATCAAACTCGAACGCCTCCTCTTTCTCCCTGTCCATCTCGACGTCCATGTCCACTTCGTCGTCCTCGCATCCCTCCGTATTTGCTCCGTACAGCTGTCTAGATGCGAACCTGGATTGCTTGGCAGTAGTGGCATTCACGCCTGCATCCGCGTCTGCGGCTGTGAAAACCTCCCCGGGGCGATAAGGTAGATGTCGTTCACTTACTGTGAAGTCATGTGCCGTGACTATCTGTGACATACTGCTTTGAATATATATGGAAAGTATTTTCAGATAACATCTTACCTCTTATGCTAGAAAAAGATCAGCAATTTTCGTCAATAGGAACTATTCCTAGGATAGTATTCTACCTTTGGGAAAAGTTTCAAGCTTATCAGATGACTCGATCTTAAGTAGTTGCTTCCGAATGTCGAGTACTGGCAGCAAGTGCCCACGGTATGTCAGCAGTGAGTTCTTATGTAATCTGTATTGAAAACATCTTAATTAGGTATCTACTTCGGCTCTGGTGTCATGTCTGGAATGGGCCCCAATCTGGAAATTGTT
>NHYD01000325.1:0-53407 GCA_002938375.1 Psilocybe cyanescens | reverse complement strand
TACATGAATTATGGGAGAGAGTGGCAGAGGAGTGGAACAAGATTATACCAGAAACATGCCAAACACTCATAGAAAACATGCCCAGAAGAATTGCAGCAGTCCTTAAGACAAAAGGAGGTCATACCAAGTATCGAATAGTATTATAATAGAAGCTCAAACTTTTGTCCCAATAATAAGCCATTTTGTTTGATTTATCATTTAATCAATTCTGTTTCATATCACGTAACTTAGCAGTCAGGTTTTAGGTATTAGTGTCTAGTATTTACAATAAAAATTTCAGAATTTTATCTCCAGCCATTACTGAGTTATAAACCAATTTATCCAAAAACACAAAACATTGGGACAAAAGTTTGAGCTACTGTACATTTTCCAGAATCAATCACCTTTTACTGATTGATTGTTGATTGACCATCAAGCAATGCTCATAGTATTGGCATTTTTTGCAGTGTGGCACAGTAGCAGAGCGGTTATGGCACATATATTGTGCAAAAAGTTTTGCTCTGTTAGCACAAGTAAAATGACAATTCACATGTTGGATCATGCTACACAAGTGAGTCTCTATCTGACACAAGTTGTAAAACATTTAGCACAGATTCAGAAGGTCTTTACACATGTTACTTTGATCTTCACACATGTTCTATGCATAATTTACACAAGTTACATTTTGACTGTATGCATGCTGGTAGGTGCTCTATGAAGTTACAGATTATGCAATGTAAGTTGCAGCTCAGTTCTGTGTAACTTTACACTGTTACTTTAGATAATCATGTAGCTGATCACAGCAACCCAATGGATTATTAAACACTTACACTCATAGATGATGACTGTTGGATTTTACTCACTAGTTGGTAATTGGCCCAAGTAGTATCTTAACATTTATAATGGTAAATTCCTTATTTGGTCTAGATTCTGTATATAGTCTATGTAGTTTTGTAACCTTACCTTCATTTGTTTTCCACAAAGTATTCCCTTCCCCCATTATTTCAATGGTGAGTGCTCAGCTGTCTATCTTATCTTGACAATGGAATACTGCATCCCACACTATCCACACAGGCAAATCATTGCCAACAAATTTGTTGAAATAGATGTGCACAGGGATGAAATTAAGAATTATTCCATATATACTATGAGCTCCTACAGAGCCTTTATATACTGTAAATCAATGTATCTACACTATTCTACTTATTTCCAGAGTTATCTACAAGTTATCTAATTAATAAACTGATGACTAAATCTGATGAATATATTACTAATTAATGGTGGATTGCCCATTCTCAACAAAATTGATACTGGTCTTCCTAGGATCACCTGCTTTGCCACATTGAGGAAATACTTTAATGCAAGAACTATTGTATGGAAAATGCTTGTTGGTACAAGGGCCAAGGCTGTCCCAACTGACCATGTAAAAAATTTCTCAATGAGGTGGATGGAGAGTGGATGGTATTTTCTTCTCAGAGGTTCTGTTGATTGAGTGCTTTGGGAAAAAATGAATTAAATAAACAACTGCAGAGGGTCCAAATAAATTCTCCACATTTGACAATGATTATTTGGCTAATAAGAAATAAAATTAATACAACTGCAGAGCAGCCCCTCACAGTAACTCACCCCTGATTATGTTGGTATACCTTATTCTTATATACACACTCTTTTGCTTACACACATCATACACCTACATACACATCACCACCTACATACAGAGTTACAACCATCACTTACAATATGTACATACATAATACCACTTACACATTCTACACTACATACATACTCTTCAATTTCCACTTGTGTAGGTGAATTCTAACTTGTGTGTGAACTATTTGTAGCATTTGAAAAGGAGTATGAACTTGCTTGAAAAATTTAATTGCTTCTCAACATGTGGAAGTGAGGCTATCAGCCAACTTACATGCAGAAAAACAGCCTAAAAATGAACTAACATGTATAAATCATTTATTGCACAGCATATGTTCCATAGGTGGTACTCCATGGGGATAACTTTCAAAACATTTTCTAGGGAGATGGGCCAAGCTTATATGAGTATTTGTCATACTTTTACTGCCATACCTTTTTTCTTTTTTGAAATGTTGTTTATTCTCCTTTGTAGCAGAGCTGTATGGTGGAGAGAGGTGCTACGGTGTGACTATTGTTGAAACTATGTGAGAGCATGTGACGTGCACATGTATGTTAGTGTGACACAATGCACATGATCTATACAATGTGATAGGTTCCATATGAGTATGGTGCAATTATGCAGTGTTGTGCAGGTCACTGCCTGAGGCGGATTAGTCAGTCACTTAGGCGGATAGTCGTGATGTGACCCAACTCGACCTTTCAACTCTGACAAATCTGACCTTATCACCTAATTAAGTATGCCAACCCTATGCCAGGCCTTTGTGGCTGTCGCCATCCTGTGGTAGGATTCAACTTGCTTGTGCTGTGTCTGTAGGTCAAGGGGTCTATAGCTAAGGTTCAATATAGATAGAAATATGTAGAGTACATTGTATAATTTGGAATATACAAAATTACAGGTCTCCAGATAGCAAAATGTAGAGTACATTGTATAATTTAGAATATACAAAAATTACAGGTCTCCAGGTAGCAAAATGTAGAGTACATTGTATAATTTGGAATATACAAACATTACAGGTCTCCAAACATGTTTGTACTACATGTCAAATAAACTAGCTACAGCATTGTCAAGATCTGGATCAAGATCTGGCTCCCCAGCAGCATCAAGGTCCAGGAGCTCGTAAAAAGACATCTCTGACTCCAGGCTTGCAACAGCACTTCTCTGATCTACACCAGACCAGTATTCATCTGCAAAATTATGCCAATGTGGTATTTACTGGTGGAGACTTCTTCATCTTCACTGAGCATGGCCTTGGCAGCAGCAAGGCTTGTCAAAATTTCAGTTAGACACTGAAGCGACTGCATACTTGAGTTAGTAGAAGGTTGAATGGCACCAGATTGGCAATCAAGACTGCCGGAATTGGCCATAGGGAAGTCCAGTGCAGAATCAATGCTAGAATCTGAGCTGAGAGATGTAAGTCAACCAGAGTCAGTGTTAGATACAGTGTTGCCTGAATCAGTGGCAGCTGCTTGTGTTTGTTGTGTGGATTCAGCCTGAGGCTGGACAGTACCAAAATGCTGTTCCTGGACCATGTTTTTGACATTGTCACAAAGATATTCATCTCGGAGATGCATCTTGAGTTCTGCAAGATCAAGCAGTGTTGTTTTCTTGAGCCAATTGCAAATTTTTGTAAGAATCAGGCCAAACGAGCTGAAAAGTCGTTCACAAGAGGCAGAGTTTGGACAGATAGCAAGAATGTGGAGAGAAAGCTTTGTTATTGGTGTCATTTCTTCATCTTGAACAGACATATCATCATAGATCCGCATAGGATCAGGGCTTTGTTTCTGCAGAGAAAGTAATAATTAATCAGTTCTCTTGGTGAATAGATTAAGTAGAATTTACATACTGGATCCGCTCCAGCAGCTTCTTTTTCCACACCATTGCAAAGGGACTCAAGGTTGTCATAAGGTTTCTGTCCATGTAGATAACTGCGTGTATCGGAGTAGAAGTTGTGGGGAAGAGGAATTATGAGATGAAAGTGGACCCAAAGTCAAGAAAGCAGGGCATGAACCGCACCAAGGCTGATAACTGATTGTTCATGCCTAAAAGGTTTGAGTCTGTGGAATGGGTTGAGAATAATTGCAGCAATGAATACATCCTGATCAGATTTGCTCCACTGGTGCTCAAGGCTTTCCATAAGGGCCTGTTGAACTGGTGCTTCGAGAGGGTCTGTAAGCTTCAGAAACTCCACAGCAAGCTTGCCGAATGTCAGTAGGACTTCATCCATATGGCAGTGTGCTGATTGTGTAACATTGGTGGCAATAGCAAGGGGGGCAAGATGGTGTGTAATGCTTCAGAAAAAAATTAATGTATATATTAGCAAAACATTTTCAATGCAACATTATAGTACACAAAGTAATGGAAAATTGAATTGAGTAAGGAAGTGAGCTAACTGAACAAGGGAGACCCAGAAAGATTGGTCTTTCAGAATCTCCACCATTTTTACTGCTTTCTCATGGGTGCTTCGCCCATGTGCAGGCTGAATAACTTGCTGATCTTGCACAGGTTTACAAGCATCATCTTCTATAACATTGTCAATGGGGCGTTGTAATTTGAGGAGTCGTGTATAGGCCAAGTAGAATGCTGTCCAATGGGTTGGAACAGGGCATATAACAGAGAGCGGCCTGAGCTTGCAGCTTGCCATCTCCTCACATATGAGCCAAAGCAATGTGGTCTTGCTGCAGAGCCATGAGATGACTTCATTTGCTCTTGCTGCATCATTCAAGAAGTCAGTGTCAGATGCCTTGAAATAGTCGCCCACAATCAAATTGACCTGAGGTAGATAGTCATTAAATATGAATGAGTTTGAATATGAAATAAACATACTTGATGAGCATAGCAGTCAGGCACAACCATCTGTGGGTACTTAGATGATGAGCTTTGCGAGACTCTCCAGACACATCAGTGGTGAAAGCAATAGGAAATGCTTTCCATTCAACTTGAGTGTAGACAATGACCTCCTCCATCTGGACAAGCAAATGCTCTGCAGTCTTCCTGTTAGTTGTTGTATCATTCACCCTGACTGTTAGAAGCTAGAGATTTTAATCAGCAGAAGTAAATGACATAAATTGAGAAACTGAGCTTACTTCAGTGTATGTTGTCACTATGAAGGCAACAAAATGGTGGTTGTTGATCCCACTCCAGCCATCACACTGGAGAGTGATATTCTGGCCAACAACCTTGGAATACACAGTGGCACAAACCTATTTAAAGTTTAATGTTGGAGATCTTTGAGCAGGTGATCTAGCAGAAATACAGACCTTCACCAGCAGGCTGGGTATGATGCGCTGTGTTAGAACTTTCCATGATGGGACTTTAGTGCCCAAAATAAAATCTTTGCACAGCTTGATGAATTCGGGATTAGCAACCCAATTGAGCGCAAATCCAGCTGATGCAGTAAGGTGTCCAATTGCCTCCTCAAATTTCCTCTGGCAATCAGTGTTCCATTGGGTGGTCTGGTTAATGTTGGCCATACTGGATTGACATGTGATAGATTGTGATTTTCCAAAGGACGTCCTGCTATGCTTCAAACTGTGGTTGCTGTAATAGCTTTCTGTACTGGGGCTGTCAATTCTTGAAGTCCTGGGAGAATACCCATGATTGTAGGAGCTAGCCCAGCTTGGAGCATAATGATAGTCTCCACCACCCATCATTCCACCTATTAATGGGGGAGAAGAATCAAGAGGTGGGTGCATTGCAGGGCCAGCAAAGTAATCAGGAGTTCTGGAAGAATATGGTGCAGGAGCATTATTCATACGGTTGCTGCAAGTGGTAAGAAATTGCTCTGCCAGAGGTTGAACCAGTGATTGGTGCTGATGAATTATAGTAGGGAACGGGTCTGGGTGATACAATAATGGTTGCAGATCCTGCTGCAGAGTACGTTCGATTTGCACGTGGAGTGGCCTCTACACCAGCAGGATGGCACTTAGAAGCTGTCCAAAGAGCATGCTCATTCACAGCATTGTTCCGGATGTTAACATCATTGTGGAGGCAGTTCTTGAGATGGGAAAGCATTGTTTCTGTGTGTGCTTCAATCCAACTGTGCGGCCCATTAGCAGGTTCATTAAAGACTAGAGTCAAGTATAAGAATTAGTACAAGTATGCATTTAAAATCAGATAAAAAATATATGAGATAGCTTGATCATCTCATGTGATCTAGGAATAGTTCTATTGGTCTCCTCTTCTATAACAATTGCTCCAATGTCATAGTTGAGGCATCAAGTACAGTAGACACAGATCTTGTCTTGTGATGGGTTCACCCAAACTTCATCTGGATGAGTGGCCTTGGCAGTAGCCACAAAGAGAGGGTGGTCAGTGAAGAAGTCTCTGAACCAGGATCATCAACCCATTGCAGTGGGATATGAAGACACTTTTTGAGATGTATTCTCTTGAAGCTTTATATTGAAATTAATCATCAGCAGATTACTCTAATTTAAAACCTCGGGTGGATACTATAGATGTTGACGAGGTGATACATTGTAGGGCTCCTGTTCAACACTGAATACATATCTTAAATTAACTTAGATGATGAAGAAACCCCAACAGGTGCATCAAGGGATTACACTTGCCCATGTCCAACCCATGCTCAAAAAGTTAATATTCCTTCATTAATCCACCCAGTTTATCAGCGAGATTAGCCCATTAAAATGATTTATATTTCTAGCTACAACACATGATGGATCAAGCAATTTATTTGTGGTATCTGAGGGTGAATGGTGCTCATACAGCTACCTTGATCATCCCGCATCCTTGCAAAGGCAGTGCGGCTGCGAACTCTCGGCAATATGTGAGGGTCACTTGCATGTGACTTGGGTCGACGACCCAAGCTGACCTAACTTCCTGATAAGGAGATAAGGCGACAACCCATCAAAAGGTCAGATTAGTCTAGGTCGATGACCCACAACTTAGGCCAACAGCTGGCACAACACTGCAATTATGGCATGCTTTAGAGCACATGATATGCGCATGATATGCATATGATATATGTTTTCTAATATATAGCTGTATGCAAATATGCACAAAGTATGTAGAAACATATATAAGTAGCATAGTTCCTGCTCCTGAATAATAACAAAGTTCCTCACTTCAGCACAGTGCTCACTATGCAAATAAAGTACATAACACACAGGTCAGTAGTATATGGGTTTGAGTGGTAATCATACCACTGCAGTACATACTACATACATAGCTGGACTCTCTGATCTTCTATGTCTTGTATTGGTTACAGCTCTCAGTTGTATGTGTCTAAAATGAATGTCCAGCAAATCAGGATCAGCGGAGAAAAATGGGGCATCTAATGGTTGTCACTGGTACATAGCTCCTCGTCTATAGCCACTGTACAGATACATTTCTCTTTTTGTAATTTCACATAAAATGAAAGTCACCCACAATAACATGTTCTGTCGAGTATCAGATTTTTTTGACAACATGAAGTGCTTGGTGGAAAATTTATATTAGAAATGAAAGTACCCGCCTGCGGGTACGTCGTCTCGTGAGAAGGAGACGCCGCCACGTGCCTACCTCCCGGACACTCTACTTACTTACTCTAACCCGTACCACGACCGACTGCGTAGGCGGTCAACGTATATTTACCTTACCCATTCATCACCTACCGAATATATCTAAACTATTCTTCCTGTGCTTCTCTCAGCATGCCTCAACCCCCTCCGTTTACAAAGCCTATAACATCCATGAACAAGCAACAGCTCAAGAACCTATGTGACCATTTCGGCCAGGCTAACGATGGGCTTGTTGTAACCCTACGAGAACGTCTGAGAAGATACCTTCGTGATCATCAAGAAGCCCTAGAAAACAATCCAAACTACCGAAGACTTTACCCACGGCATCGAGGGCAAGGACTCCAACAACCACCAAACCGCGAAGAGGAGCCCGACAACGAAGAAGACCAGAGTCAGCATGACAATTTTAACGATAGGGAGGAACGGGATACCGCATCCAGTTTCTCTTCCTTTTACGGCTGTGCTGAAGGACAGGATAATGAACCGAACGTTCTAAGCCCTCCACCACCGAGCAGCCGAACATTATCCACGCATCGTGATACTCTCAGCCCACTGAGAACCCGAAGCATGCTCCAAAGTACACCTTTTCATGACACTATGATCTCTCGTCGAGGCACTATTGACCTCGATGTATTTTTTCTTCTGAGACACTATGATCTCTCGTCGAGGCACTATTGACCTCGACGTATTTTCTTTGAGACACTATGATCTCTCGTTGGGGCACTATTGACCTCAACGATTCCTTTCCTTTCGGACATTACGATCCAAGACATTTCTATGCTCGATGGCCGTACTATTAACCTCGATACACCCTTCGAGACACCATGATCCAATTTTCCTGTGCTTGATGATATTTAACCTCGGCAAATTATTTTATTTCTTTGGGACATTATAACCCTGTGCAACGCCAACATGTTCCCTTTTTGAATAGAATTCATTCAATTTTGCATAAAATCCCTAACTCATGTGTCATTATAATCTATGACAGACTTCGATGCACACCAATGTGAGAACCAGCCTGAAGTCTATCAGGGATTCCCCCCGGCTGCCCATATTACTGAAGGAACCTCAAATTCATCACGAAAGCGGCCACCTCGAGTACCAGGCATGCTTGCACAAAGTGCTTCCTATACAGTTCCTGACCAAATCCGAAAGAAATTCAGTGCCGAAGGTGGCTGGGCCAGCCACATCCCCCTCACTTTTCTCACAGACAAATTCTGTGCTCAAAAGAATGGTGTCTCCGTGGACATGATCAACAACTCCTTGTCAGTCGACCCCAATTCCGACCAGATCATCACCACATCACAATCTCTCCCCATTAAAAATGAAACTGACCTCACGTTCGACAAATGGCATCAAGCATGGAGACGATTACTAAAACTTATTCAGCAATACATTCCCCAAGACTACGCTTACTGGGAGATCCATTTCTGCCGGATACGTGACGCAGACAGTCGCTCTGAACACTGGCCCTTATGGATTGCTTATGATACTGAAGTTCGTCGACGTGCAGTTCACGAAGGCATCGATCCCAAACAACACCATATTGGACTATGGAATGAACTCGAAGTACGATATAACCAAACCCGGGTTGTAGAAGCCATGAATCGTGCAAACCCTATTGGACAACCTTCACGAACGTACAACTCAAACAGCCAAACACGTCATCACCCATATCATAACGATAATACATCAAATATTAATCGAAATTCCTTTCGGGCCTCGCAGAGATGTATATTTTGTGGCGGCTTCACACATTCTTCGAGACACTGTAATTCATCCAAACTTATCAATGGAAATCCGTGCTACATCCAAAGAAACTCAACCAGTGATCCCACCAGGCGAGATAAAAACGGAAAAAGTTACTGCTGGTCTTGGAACAGAAATAATGGATGCAGAAGTGGAAGTTCACAGAACTGCAAACACGGCTACCATCTCTGCTCACTTTGCGGATCTGCCGTCCACAATGCTCAGTCCTGCCGACTGTAATTTTCTTCCAATAGTGACCCCACTTGTAGCCAATGCTTGGGAATCATTGCTACGTCATGAAAAGCTGTTTAATACATTCAGTGATGTTCCATTCAGCATTCGCAATGGCTTCGACATGGGCATCCAAACTAATCCTTCTACAACATACACTCCACCTAATCATACCTCAGCCCTAAAACATCCTCACGCCGTCTTGTCACATATCCAAAAAGAACTCTCACTTGGCCGTTACACTGGTCCTTTTTCCCGCTCTAGACTAGAACTTTTAATAGGCCCTTTTCGGACTTCTCCTCTTGGAATTGTCCTCAAGGCCGGTACTGCAGATGAATATCGTTTAGTACAAGACTTCTCCTTCCCCCGCAATGACCAAAATCAGATATCTGTCAACTCTGAGATCAACATTGACAATTTTCGTTGTGATTGGGGTACTTTTGACAAAATTGCCACAATTGTTAGAGATTCACCTCCCTTTTCTGAAGCAGCTACCCTTGACGTAGATGCTGCCTTTCGACGTATCCCTATTCGCCCTTCACAACAATCAAGCTTCATTATCGGATGGCAAGATCTTTATTATATCGATCATGCTGCACCTTTTGGCGCTGCAAGCTCAGGCGGCGTATTTGGACGGACAGCTGATGCATTAATGGCAGTCTTCCGCTCCAGAGCAATCATAGCCGCAAACTGGGTTGACGATTTTGTTTTCTTTCGCTCTTCAAAACCCAACATCTCCACAAGCCCTCCACCAACATCAATGCTCCACTCCTACTACACTCTCGAAACCATTTATTCCATAACATCGCCTTTAGGTTGGCCGTGGAAACTCTCAAAAACTCGACCATTTGCCGAAATCTTTAAATACCTAGGGTTCTTATGGAGTCTCAAGCACAAAACCGTACAGATTCCAGACGATAAGAAAACCCGATACCTCGAAAAGCTATTACCTTGGGTTAAAGACCAAAAATTCACTCTTCAAGAAGCTGAATCCATTTTCGGTACCCTGGTTCACTGTTCCTTAGCTGTTCCTGAAGGCCGTTCACGTTTACCTGCCCTATCTCGTTTTGTATCTTCCTTTTCACGATCTACATCTCCCTTCATACGACGGTCACCAAACATTAGTGTTCTAAACGATATCACATGGTGGCGAGAATGTCTGAAACAAAAATTCTGCGGCTCGTCGTTAGCACCACCACCTCCTCAAAGTCCTGTGGAATTTTGGGTAGATGCCTCAACAGATTGGGGCATCGGCATTGTGTTTAATGGAGAGTGGAATTCATGGAAGCTTCGAAAGAATTGGAAAGCAAATGGTCGTAATATTGGTTGGGCGGAATTTGTCGCAATCGAGATTGGCCTTCTGCATGCCATACATCTTGGACACACAAATGTCCATTTCCTCATACGCTCCGACAATCAAGGTGTTATTGAAGCAATCAAAGGAGGAAAATCACGCAGTGCTCAACAAAATACTGTTTTGCAGCGTATAACCTCCCTATTATCAACTCACTCTCTTTGGATATCTTCTTTATATGTACCTTCAGCTTCTAATATTTCAGACGGACCCTCACGGGGAATTCCTGTAGCTAATCTGCCTCGCTCTAACCTCCTTTTTCCTCTTCCATCTACTTTAGAACAGTTCATTGAATCCGCTCCTATCATCTGATAACAAACCCCTTTATTAATTTTCTATTTCATAATATGTCACGTTTATCATCGTGAATTTAGTCTAGTACTCCTCACTCATTAACCAGCCCTTGTATTGCAAATGCGCTCACTATCTTTCACTTCAATTGACACCTTCAACCCACTTGACATTTCCTCTCCCGACCAAGGATGTAATTCATTAACCCGCTCTCATGCACTCTCACACCATCACACAAGACAAAACCAACCAAGATGCATTCCAGTTGTCGCCAAGGGAAGCCAACCAGGTCTCATACAGCCACGTACACACCGAGTCCTACGTCCGCAGCTTTCACGCACAACCACTATTCACCACTTCTCAAAGAAAGCAAGAGATTCACTCAAGCATGCTCTCGCTCACTGTTGGGCTCCATCCACACTCAACAAGTACTCCAACTCCATTCACCATTTCCTATCCTTTTGCGACTTAGAAAGTGTACCAAAGCACTTGCGCTTCCCCACAGACGAGTTTGTTCTTTGTGCTTTTGCTGCGTCAGGCGCTGGCATATCCTCACACTCCACAATCCATAACAAAATCTCTGCACTCAGAGCCTGGCATAACACACATGGTGCTCAATGGAAAGGTGGTCCCCGCCTACATCTTGTACTCAACGGCGTGAAGAACTTGACCCCTGCCTCCTCAAAACGTCCCCCTCGACCACCTATTAATGCTTTCATGCTTACTCAACTTATCGGAGGATTAGACCTCACCAGCACACTAGATTCTGCGGTGGCGGCCTGCGCCTCTATCGCCTTTTGGGGGCAGTGCCGCTTGGGTGAACTACTCCCATCGTCTTCCCTCGATCTCTCCACACACTACATTCCATCACGAAAATCACTGCGTCAATCCAAACGCAACAAATGCTCTCACATATTATCCTTACCTCGGACTAAGACCAACAAACGAGGTGAAGACATCATCCTGACCCGCCAAATCAACAACTCTGACCCCCTACACCTCCTCCGCAACCACCTACACATCAGCAATTTACACCATACCTCACCACTTTTTGCATATATGACACCCTCCGGACCACGATCACTCACGAAATATCGTTTTCTTGCCCGTTGCAACACCATTTGGAAAATCCACGGCTACCCTAGGACCACAGGACACTGTTTCCGCATAGGTGGCACCACCGAGCTTTTATTGGCCGGTGTCCCTCCTGACATTGTCAAGACCATGGGGCGGTGGTCATCCGACTCCTTCCTTCGTTACTGGCGTTTTCCCGAAGATATTGTTCCTCAACACACTCAGAACATCGCTACTTCTCGGAAACGAAAAAGAACATCAGTAGATTAAGAGTCAAACCGCTTTTTTGGGGGTTAGCCGATGGCCTTGCTTCGGCTGGGCGGTTCCTCCTTTTTCTCTGGGGTCACCCTTCAGCATTGCCATCGGTCCTCTACGCCCTGGAGATGACGCGGCCGCAACGCCGCCGACCTCTCCACCCCCCACTCACTACCTTACTTTTTCTATCCCCATTTACAAGGCGCGACGCACCGTCCTCGAGATGAAAGTACCCGCCTGCGGGTACGTCGTCTCGTGAGAAGGAGACGCCGCCACGTGCCTACCTCCCGGACACTCTACTTACTTACTCTAACCTGTACCACGACCGACTGCGTAGGCGGTCAACGTATATTTACCTTACCCATTCATCACCTACCGAATATATCTAAAATCCCACCCACCCATCACCTTTGGAACTGGATAATCCTTTCATTAATCACAAATCTATACGTATAATAGGTAGAGTAGAGTACCATGACGATGCGAAGTGGGGGTCACCCTTCAGCATTGCCATCGGTCCTCTACGCCCTGGAGATGACGCGGCCGCAACGCCGCCGACCTCTCCACCCCCCACTCACTACCTTACTTTTTCTATCCCCATTTACAAGGCGCGACGCACCGTCCTCGAGATGAAAGTACCCGCCTGCGGGTACGTCGTCTCGTGAGAAGGAGACGCCGCCACGTGCCTACCTCCCGGACACTCTACTTACTTACTCTAACCTGTACCACGACCGACTGCGTAGGCGGTCAACGTATATTTACCTTACCCATTCATCACCTACCGAATATATCTAAAATCCCACCCACCCATCACCTTTGGAACTGGATAATCCTTTCATTAATCACAAATCTATACGTATAATAGGTAGAGTAGAGTACCATGACGATGCGAAGTGGGGGTCACCCTTCAGCATTGCCATCGGTCCTCTACGCCCTGGAGATGACGCGGCCGCAACGCCGCCGACCTCTCCACCCCCCACTCACTACCTTACTTTTTCTATCCCCATTTACAAGGCGCGACGCACCGTCCTCGAGATGTCGCTCAGCGCTAAAGACCTTCCGTCGCATGCTAATTAATTAATAAAGATATTGATGAAGATGGTCTTTGTATTATTATCTAGAGATAAATGTGTTAGCTTGAATGCGGAAAATTATAATCATGCTAGAAGTATGCAATCGCAGCTGTCAACCCTAAATTTCTCAATTAAAGGGTGTTTTCTGCGGTGGGATAATCACCTGATATCCGATATTCCCCAGGCACAGATACATCACACTTGTTGATTATTACTGTACACCAGTCCGACTATGATACAGCGTTTACATGGCATGATAAGGAAATCACAGCATACCGCAGCTTCTCGATTCACTGCCCCTTCAGCGTATTTGGGGGGACGAACTAATTTCTCCTTGGCCACACCCACGCCTGCATTGCGATGCCGCTCCGATGTCGATGATATCATTCGGATGCTTTCCGTGTTAACATATTTCTTTCCTTGGAAATATTATTAGCATATCAAATGCCTATTTTCGTGTTATAAGAAGATTGCATTAATAGGAGTTAAGAAATTAGACCTACTGCGCGGGACTGAAATGTATATGAAGCAAGTTTTTCATAGATAGGACTTGGGTCAGCCGCTCGATTTTAACGAGGTCAAATGTTGTTCATGAAATAATGTACCTCTTAGGTGAGCTCTAACGCATAGCTTACGGGCAATGTACGTTTAAGAGAACCAGACAATTCGGTGTAAGCGTTAATGTACAGTGACGCATACGAGATCCGTATGGTAGCCGGCTTCGATGCCAACGCAGGAAGCGTGAGGCTTTGGCTCATTCATGATCGCCGTGCCTGAACTTAAAAAACGAAAGAAAGCCCTCTACTCATTGCGACCAACCCTAGAGTGATTACGATGAAATGATATGCATGTAAACCCCTCCGAGCATACAAAACGGCGCGGCGAAGAAGAGCATATCAGCTAGTCGTCGGCCATTAGCACAAACCTATTTTTAGATTATCATAATCGATAGTGATGCGTATTGCTTTGGCGCTGTTCCGGAGATCAACTAAGGTGAGCGAGTGACAGCTTACATATCTCCTCGAGGCCCGAGGACGCTGATGGAGATTGTTCCTGGATTATAGACCTTGAATTATCAACCATCCCCGAGATTCTATCGCGTTAGAGGTTTGGACGAGCCGTGGTGGGCATCGAGCGTACCAAGAATACGCCATAGCACCGCATTCTGAGCATTGCGCAGTCGCAGTCAGGAGTTTATATTACACTAGAGCTTTGAGCTATATTGTGTGTAGTCGTAAAAATGGGATTAGTGTACGTACAGCCTTCTTATTCTTGACGAGCTGAGGCCATATGTATGTAGATAGGTAGGCTCGGGGACTATCCGGGACCCATCACCGTGTCTAGAGAAAGGCTCTCAGGAGATATCTTAGCCTAGTGTCGAGTAGGTGATCGTGACCAGATCAAGTGATGACTGTGTGGCATTACGGTGGACGGTGGACGCGCGGCGTCATCATAGTGATTGGCGTCGTCCTACTTACAAACACATTCTTGACGTAAATCACATATAATGCCTCGCACGCGTGTGTTGGTCTTGCCGCTGCGTCTCTCACGCTCTTGCCCCAAGGCTACCGGCCATTGAGCTCGCCGTAGCGCACGCGCAGGTTAGAAGCTGAGGAGTGGAGCGCATTACTGAGCGTGGTCGGCATACGTACGTACCCAATCAAAACTCAAAAGATAAAACACGCCGCTAGGGGTTGTAGCTCTCCCAGCGCACCGCTCCACCGGGGTGAATCAGACATCAACGAAATGGAGTGAGTAAGCAAGGGCAAGAAATCGGAATATGACCACTTTCAGGTGTCCAATCATATCAGTATGGCTATATGGATGGATGCAATGTTGTTCGAGATGCTTATGCAAGTTGGGACGTGATTGCAACGGAGGTGTACAGCTAACATCAATAGAGTTGAGTTGAGTTGGAGATAGAAATTTGACACGGGCGTTCTTCCATCCATCCATCGAAGTTTCGATCACAAATAAGATATAGAACAACGACATCCATTGTATGGAATTAGTTAGCACTTCCGTTCTTCCCAGCCTCAGCTCACCACACTGTTGAAGCATTGACATGGGCAGTCAAATGCAAATTGTCGGATCCAATAGCTGCCTCTGAATCGTTGATTCCCACGGGATATTTTTCTCAGCCCGCGGAAGTAGATGACGCATTTGTTGTCGGTAAGTCTGCCTGCAGACCCTGTTCTCCTCTTAACCCTGATCGTAAGCCGCGCCTCACTCCTAGCGCTCAGGTTCTCCCTTCGTGTTTTGGATGAAATCCAGCGCAAATATACCTCAGGTGATGACATGACAGGACCGCAGTTATAGATCAAAGGATGTACAACACCCTCGTTACTTGCTTTACTACCGCGTGGGAGCGTTCTCACGGAATATAGGCTGGATATGAATAGCCTGATCGCTGCAGTGAAGAGGTATGAGTAAACTCGCACCTTTTGCGGTATTTAGGCTGGGGATAATATTAGAAATGGGCTATTCTTGTAGTGACGTTCTGCCTTCCGTGTCTGCTCTGTCATCTCTAATGAAACTTACAGACGCCATCAAACGTTTCTGGGCGGGTTCTTCCTGGATCTGAATCTTGACAACAATTTTGCCTCAAGTCACGCTACCTATGGTTGGGATTGGGATTTTGGTCAAATAGCGGGCGTGGTTCGATCTTTTGGCTGCCCACTTCTTGGACTAAGCCCAGTTGCTCGCTCCCCTTCTCCCTTCCACATCCCACATCGATAAAATACTTTACGATATGTTGTTCACTGCAGGACTTTTGTCGCTCGTTGCCGCTGCCTCGGCGCAGCAGGTCGTGACTGTTGGCTTCACTGCTTCAGACCCCGGAGGCATCTTCCAGTTCAAGCCCAATAACTTCAACGCTACCAACGGTACCACTATTACCTTCCAGTTCACTGGAGCGTGAGTTGCCTTCCTTCCGAGATGTCTCGATTCTCTATAGGGAACCATTGCTTATTCGTCTTTGTCTATCGTAGTCCTGGAAACCACTCTGTAACGCAGTCGCTGTTCGCGGACCCATGTAATCCCGCTGCTGGAGGGTTCGACTCTGGATGGGTGTCCGTCCCAAGCACACCCTCGCCTGTCCCAGAGTTCAACATCACTATCACCAACGACTCGAAACGTCAGTCTTAGTATTCTCCCATGCGTATTCTTGTTCAGGCCTAACCTTTTTCAACAGCTATCTGGTTCTTCTGCAAGCAGCTTCTTCCTAGCCCACATTGCGGTGCTGGTGCGTTCTTCTATTCTATAAACTCTAGTTCTACGTTCTAATTGCTTACTGTATACTTTTCTAGGAATGGTTGGTGCCATTAACGCGCCCGCATCCGGAAATACCTTCGCCACTTTCCTCAAGAACGCTCAGAGCCTCGGCCAAAAGGGATCCGGTGTACGTACTACCCCCTCTTAATATCCGCGAGAAGTCCCCGTCTCATCGCATCTCCTTTCTGTTAATGCAGCAAAGCCAAGGTGGCCTCGTCGGCATTGGCGCGTCCGCCTCGGCTGGCGTTGGCCCGGTCTCAAGCGGCGGCCCCGTCAGCGTCTACACCGGCCCCATCGCATCCGCCACCGGCTCGGGCGCGGGCGCAGGCTCCAGCGGCGGCGCACAGGCGTCCAACACCGCGCCACCAAGCGGCGGCGCCTCCCCCACGTCGCCGAGCTCCGCGTCCAAGGGCGTCGTCGCCAGCTCCCTCCTCGGGCTGTCCGCAGCTGCGCTCGCCTTCTTCATGGCCTGAAATGGAACGGTATAGATTTGGATCGGACTGCCATGGGAATACCCGTTTATTTTCGCGCGTCAGTTACGTTACAGTCGTTACTATACAACCCACTACTTTCTTGCCTCGGGTATGGAGGCGGGATGGATGATATCCGCGTTTTCGGCTTTTTTTGCGAACACTTTTTACAAAAATGTATATTTAGTCGTTGCCACATAATTCGTTTATTTTTGTGCATCTTTTTTTTTTCCATTATGCATGTGCGACGAGACGGGATTGATCTAGGAAACCCCTTTAGCAAGAGAAACGCAGGGTTTCAGTCGTGACGAATGGACTTTTGCCGTAGTCGCCATCACAGGTCGGGGCCCCAGGTACAGACATGGTATTCTAAAGCTGTCTAGCCTATTCAAGCTACTGCGACCCTCGTGCAGCTCAATGTCTGGGAAATACTCGTAAGGCGCTGGGGAGACCGTGAAACCAAAAATATCGGGCGCAGCACTGAACACCGAAAGCGAATCGTTACCGAAGACAGACGGACTATCTACAGTACATCCAGCTCCAGAAACACAGAGAGCATCATCATGACGATCGCACTATTGCACGAAACGATCGCTTCAGAACTCGAACCCGGCCGCAGACGCTTGACTCCCGTCCACTTCAATGGAGATGGAATGCATTATTTGGGTCGTGGTGGACTGCACCATGGACTGGTAGGTAGGATCAACGACGATGACGGGGTAAAGATCGATCGCCCTACACATGAGCACGAGCGCATGCATATGGCTCGTGTGGAGGCAAAGGCGGGATGGGCTACGAGGCAAACACGACGAGTTGTCTAGCTATCTAGCCAGCAAGACTTTAAGATGCTGGAAAGGGCCGTTTCTGGATAAGAAACGCCGTAGACGATACATAAGTGGTCCCCGCTGATTGGATTTGATATCTGGTAAGGTGTCGCGAGTACATGTTCTGTATGAGCTGAGTGTTGAGTTGCATGGATTGTGGAGGTGGAGGCGGATTGGACGAAAACACGAAAACACCAGGGATCTGATTGCATTAAGCGAGCAATCACACACACACCCGCACGCATAGCGTAGGCAGAAAAGAAAAGAAAAGAACAAACGAAACATACGAAACACCAACCGCTCGCTCGCTCGTGCTTGCAGTCCACCTTTGCCTGTGCCTTTATTCGGAAGCCGCCGCACAAAGAACGAAGATTTTGCCCCTACCTCCCTCTACTGTAGCAAGTACAAGAGCAAGAGGCCCGCAAAAAAAAATACACCGCTCTTCGCTCACCGGACCCCGGGCCTGGAGAGGATATAGGCTGCAGGATGCTGGCTGCGAATATGCGTTGCGCAATCGCCATTGTGGTACGGCACTTCGATCGGAGAGAATCAGGATCAGGGAGTCAGTTTCAGTGTGAACCAGCCAGCATGAGCAATCATATGCGCCACTGAAGCCTCTGAGGCGGAGGCGTAACCAGGCTGGTGGTGCGAGGAGCGCGGTTCCAATTCCGGTTCTTGTCCTTGTGATGTGGACAGGGTTGGTTTGTATTGGACTGTACTCGCTGGCAGAGTATGATTGGAGGAGGAGTATGAAGGAGGACAGGGGAAGGAGGCGGGGCGGAATGGGCTGCGAAAGGTGGGACGGGGTGCTGGGATGGATCGGTGGGATGGCGGATAGTGTGTTGCTGGGATTGCGGAGGTGGAAATGTGCGATGGAACATCGTACATGCATGCAGCTGCCGAGGAGAAACGAGCCACACAGTTGTGCGACACACGAAACACGAAACACGAAACGCAAAACACAAAACACTGTAGCTAGCCACCGAATAAAACAGTCATGACCGATTGATCACCCGAAGTCGTAGCACTAAAACAATGCGCAGAGCGAGCCACAACCGTAACCGGAGAGACTGAGATTGCACAAAGCCGTGCAACCACCCTGAAACGCAGAAAGAATAAAATGCATGAGATGAACACCGCTCTCGCAGCCAGCCCAGCCCAGCCCAGCCTTTGTTCAGCCACGGCACGGAGATTCTGCTTCTATCTCTGTTGTACAACCACGGAAGTGCATGTTAGATAATGATTGGCATATGCAGCGGCGGAGTGCAATTGGAGGAGAGTCCGGGTGCAATGTGCAGGGAAAAGGAAAAAGTGGCGGTATGTAGGTTGTGAAGGTTGTGGTGGACGAGCAGAGACGAAACTTGAAGAGAATGCCGAGCTCCCGATTGGCTCCTATGCTATCACGTGAGCGGAAAGTTTCGTGGGGTGTTGGCTGGCATCCGCTCTTGTTCTCGCCGTCGTCGTCGATCCTCCACTTCACTCCAATCCACCCACCATGGTCGCGCGTTCTATTTTGCTGCGCCATCTCAGGCGGCACGACTACACCCTCTCATCGTCTACCTCTAGATGTATCGCTAGCGCCGCCTCACGGCGCACGATGAGCATAAAAGCAGAAGGGGACGGTCGTCCCACCGCAACAACACCGACAACACCAACACCGACACCACCAAAACCAACAACACCGACGACCCCCGCATCTCCCTCCCCCCAACCCCCGAAAAAGAGCTGGCTCACGCGCCAAGTCGAGTCCTCCCCCACCTCGCGCAAGCTGTTCTACGCGCTGACGAACGCGCTCGGGTACGGCAGCACCACGCAGGTCGCGGGGCGGCGCGCGCTGCTGCTTTATAGGGACGTGTGTGCGGTGCGCGCGGATGAGGAGGGGGTGTTTTGGCGGGAGGGTGAGTATTTTTTATTGTATTAATAGTACTCCCACTCCCGCTTTTTCTTCACCCAAAATGCCATTCACATTCTCGTTCTCATTCGTATACTCACCTCCCCCCCCCTTCTAGAATGCTTCCTCCCGCCGACCTTCCAGTCCTGGTTCACCATCACGAACCTGCACATCTGGATGCTCACCGTGCGGCTGCGCGCGCTGCCGCCCGCGCTCGGGAGGGCGTACCAGCAGGCGCTCATCGACCACTTCTTCCTGGACGTCGAGGACCGCGTGCGCACGGTGCTGCAGCCGCCCGCCGAGAAGACGCCGCCGTACACGTTCGAGACGGCGTTCTACGCGAACCCGAACGCCCCTGCCCCTGCGCCCAATTCTAATGCATCTACAACTACAGCTGCGAAAGAGGGGACGAAGAAGCCGCGGAGCAGGGCCCCGGATAGGATACTGAAGATGCAGATGAAGATCTTCAAGGAGCAGTGGGCGGGCATGGGGCTGTCGCTCGATCTCGGGCTGGTCACGTCGGACATGGAGCTCGCGGGCGCGGTGTGGCGCAACGTGCTCGGCGCGCGCGGGGCGCAGGGGATCGTGTACAACCAGCCCTCTTCCCCCTCTTCCCCCTCTTCCCTATCTCCATCATCCCCCTCATCATCGTCATCGGCCTCGTCAACCTCGACGCCAAAGTTCCGCCGCTCCGTGAACCTCGTCGGCGGCGAAGTCGTGAACGTCGCCAAGATCGACCTCGAGAAGGAGGAAGCGCGCGACGACGGCTCGGGCGTGCACGACTTCGCGCCCAGCGAGGTCGACAAGTACCTGGGGTACCCCGAGGTGATGCTCGATGTGGTGGGGTATGTGAGGAGGGAGCTGAACAGGCTGGAGGGCGTGAGCGATGAGGAGATTGTCAAGGGTGATTGGAGGCGGTTGAGGTTTGGCGGGGTGAAGGGGTGATGGGTGAGAGGGTGGTTGGATTTCTTGGTGTGGGTTTGCTTTATAACCGTAACTCTTTGCAATATTTAATTGGTACCCGCGGTGCATCGCGTTCATATAATAATTCACACCGCGCTTCTATCCCAGTTCTTTTTCAGGAAGTCGTGAACGATTTATTCCTGCAAATAGACGGTGTGTGGGTTTTGTCGTGGTTTTGTTCTCAACGCGTCATCGGTCGTACGACCAGTCTTCGCTAAAATTAGGCGCATATATAACCCATGGGATGGGTCAGGTGGCCCCTCTTCTCAATCTCTGTGCTACTAGCTATTTAGTATTCTCAAGCTCGATGCCTTCCTTCCCATATCCCAGGCCCGCTCTCTCCTTTCACTTTCACCCGGTGTGCTTGGACTGAACGTTCACACCGTGTCTTTGTCTTCTACCACAACACCACATCTGTGTCTGTGTCTGTGTCTGTGTCTGAATTCTGGTGCACACTACGAGCTCCCTAAACGCACACGAATATGAACACCAAACACTTATACGACTCGGCGGACGGGCTGGTCCTCAAGTCGCTCCGCGGGGCGGTGGCGCTTAACCCGGGCGTGCTCCTGTGCGTTTATTCTCTCCTTTCTCCTTTCTCCTTTCTTCTCACTTCTCCTCTTTCAAATCTTGTTACGCTTGACTTATATGCCTTTCTACTACTTCTCTTTTCATCTCTGTCCCTCTATTTCACCGACGCATTTTAATGACAGCCACGAACCCTCCAAAACCGTATACATCAACCCCTCCCTCTCTTCTCCAAAACACACCCACAACCACAAGCGCAGACAGGTAGCGGTCATCTCAGGCGGCGGCTCCGGCCACGAGCCCGCGCACGCGGGCTACACGGGGCGCGGCATGCTCAGCGCGGCGGTCGCGGGGGAGGTGTTCGCGAGCCCGAGTGCGCGGCAGATCTTGAAGGCTCTGGAGCTTGCGTCTCGTGCTTCTGCTTCTGCGGGTACATGTCCTGGGAAAGGTACTCGTGAAGGTGAAGGCGAACGTGAAGGTGCTGAAGATAACACAGAAGAAGGCGCGAGCACGCTGGACGTCCTCGCGATCATCAACAACTACACGGGCGACATCCTCAACTTCGGGCTCGCCATCGAGAAGGCGCGCGCGGCGCTGCCCGGGGTGCGCATCGCGCGCGTCGTCGTAGCTGATGATGTGTCCCTGCTCCCGCAGAACCGCCATACTAACACAGGCACCAGCACCACTACAAACGCGCCAACCAAGCTCGTCGGCCCCCGCGGGCTCGCCGCCAACATCCTCGTGTGCAAGCTGCTCGGCGCGCTCGCCGAATCTGGCGCATCACTCGACGTCGTGCACGCGCTGGGCAACGCGGTGGTGCGTAATTTGCGCAGCGTGGGCGTCGGGCTGGAGCATTGCCATGTGCCTGGGCGGGAACGGGAGCGGGAGCAGGGGGTGCTGGGGGCGCGGGAGTGCGAGGTCGGGCTGGGGCTGCACAACGAGCCGGGCGTGCGGCGGCGGGAGATCGGTGCGCCGGGGGAGCTGGTGGGGGAGATGGTGGGGATGCTGCTGAGGGCGGGGGCAGGGGCGTGGGCGGAGGAGGATGAGCGGCGGCTGGTGGACGACTGCCGCGCGGGCGTGGTCCTCTTCATCAACAACCTCGGCGGGATGTCGCAGCTCGAGATGGGCGCCGTGGTCGACGACGCGCTGCGCCAGTTCGGTGCGTGTCTCCTATTCTCTTCTCTTTAATCTTCTCCTCCAGTCTTTCTATAACACTAACATCTACGCATAACCATAACACCGCACTCGCGCAGCTGTACACGGGATCCGCCCGAAGAGGGTGTACTGCGCGGCGTACATGACGTCCCTCAACGCCCCGGGGTTCTCGATCTCGATACTCAATATCACGGGCACGATGCGCGCGTTTCGCGCCACGGTCGGCAGAGAAGTCGGGGTTGGGACGGACATCAGTATTGAGGACCTGCTCGATGCGCCCACGGACGCCTACGCATGGGTGGGCGCGCGCACGAACTGGTCGGCACAGGAAGAATCTCCGACGGAGGATGCGGCTGCGACTTTGTCTCGTGCCACCAATTCAGACGACGGTGTCCAGGGTGCAGTCCCTTCGGATACTGGACCCATACCCCCAGCAGACCAGAGGAATAGAAACACGGCTGTCCACGGCGCGATACGCGCCGCGTGCAGGCGGGTCATTGACGTGCATGCGCAGCTCACGGAGTTCGACACTATCGTCGGCGATGGAGATTGCGGGGATACGTTCAAAGCTGGAGCGAGTGGTGAGTACACTGTATCGTGCATGACTCGTGCTTTGCACCGTGCCTATTGCGAGTGTGAGTGCAAGCTTAGTGCTTTCTTCCTACCTAGCGATCATGAATGCGCTTGACAATGGCCCACTCGCGGGGCAGACGGATATTGCTGCAGTTGTATATGGGATTGCCGAGATACTGGAAGATGCCATGGGAGGGACCATTGGCGCTCGTGAGTCTTTCTTTTATTTTTATTTTACACTATTACTATCCATCAACCATTCCTTCGATCCGGGTGATGATGAACTTTGAGCGCTAATTTCACTCCGTTGTTATTCGCAGTTCTGGCTATCTTCTTCCACGCTCTAGCTGTGTCCCTCAGCACGAACCGTACTGTGGGTGGTCAACTCCTAGTAGGACACGGCGGGGCGGAAGAACTAGTACCTTGGGGTAAAGCACTGCAAGACGCGAAAAACACGCTATCGCGGTACACACCGGCCGAGGTAGGCGATCGCACGATCATAGATGCTCTAGGGCCTTTCTGCACCTATATGGCTCAGACCAAGACGCAAAGTACACACGTCGGACCTGGACCTGGAGATGGAAATGAATATGAAAACAAAACGGAAAGGAAAGAGGGTCAGCCTGGGAACGAAAGATCATTGGCTATATTCGCGGAGGCGGTGAGGCAGGCGCGGATGGGCGCTGAGCGGACGCGCGGGATGACTGCCCACCTTGGGCGGGCGGCCTATGTTGGTGTAGGGTCCTCGTCATCGACGTCAGCAGCCGCTAGTGCATTGGACTTGCCGCCGGATCCTGGTGCATGGGGGATCTGCGCAGTGTTAGAGGGGCTGCTGGACGGAATCAAGAGCGAACTTAGGGGTTGAAAGATAGGAATATGAATATGTGGATGCTGTGTGTGCGGGCAAAGAGAAATGTCCGTGCCGGTCAGTGCATGTCAGTGCAGCCTTTGCACTGACATGTACTGACATGCACTGACATCAATATTTTAAAATTTCATTGCATCGGTGATATGCTTTGTTAGAGGGTGAAAATGAACTCGTTATTATACATTGAGGTACCATGGGCATGTACTAATACCATTGGAGGTATTTCTGATACCCCATAATCAATGCCGCACTTTCGCGGTTGTCCTTTAGTGGCTGTGCCGGAATACATAGAGTGTTGAATGAGCTTCAAGGTGGCGCAAAAATCATAGGAGTAGGATATATCTTTTATATGCCAATTATGTCCCTGATCTACACTCAGCTAATGTAAAATGTCCAAAGTGAAACTACTAGGCCTAATGCAGCACACTTGACCCCAACTCGACACACATGTTCCGACTGAAATGGTGTTGAATCCAGGGCCGTTGTACTTTAGCCAATAACAGAGAGTAACTAGACAGTGAAAAAATATTGTCAGGAGAATTGCACATTAAATTTTCCTTGTAATAATTCGGACCTACGGACCTGCCCTGACTTACATAACTTGCACTGACATATGCACTGACGCGCTCTGACGCGCTCTGACATGCACTGGCCTCGAATGTTTTTGCACTGACCTTGCACTGACCTTCAATTACACGGCAGAGACATAAAATAACATCATATATGCACTCCATTGACCCTACATTGACCAGTTAGTTGATTTGTAAGCTCGTAAGCTCTTAGAAAGCTCTTAGGCCAATCTTAGGCTGAGCAGTTGCCAAGCAGACATGACATTGACTCAGCATCTCAATTTCTCATTACATAGAAAAGACAAGGACAAAAGAACCAACACTAGCATGACAACCTGACTGCGACTCTATTATTTTGTGCATCTCACCAATGTCAAATACCACTTATTTGCGCGCGGATTAGCGCTCAGTGATCAACGCTATCTCACAGCCACCAAATGCGGCCCGCCAAGGCCCCTTGCAAACCTCCCATGTGTCCTATAGTACGTTCATCAGATATGCTGTGGTCAAATTTCTCACATATTCATACACCTAATCATTATTTAAAATGTAAATCTACTTGTTTTTTTCCTAAATACCTGCTCCCCGCCCTACAGACAAGTCGCAAGTCGCCAAATTGGTGATTTTAGGGACCCTTCCCTATGGAAACCATGACTATCAAGCTCCCAAAATAGTACCGGCAGAGCTGCCGATTCATTCTCCGACGTTTGTAAGCACTGTGACTCTGGACACCTCTCCATTTTCACCAGGCACATATTCGTAGATAGTCTACAAGTGATACAAAGTACTAGGTAGTTATATCCCACATAATAAATAATGCATAGACTAAGTAAGCTACCTGGATCAATTCTCGAAGAGGAATAATCTGACAAGTTCATTTCTTGTATGAAAAGGAATAACAGAGCTCGCAGTGCAATCAATGTTATGATGCGTATGCATAGCCACTGATGCGTCAATGACCGGGCCGCTCAAGCTTTAGCGCTCAAAGGTAAACACCCGCAATCGTCTTTGATTCTTTTGAGTTCCGGAGACTAGTAATGACATGTAATTAATGTAGTAGTCCATAGCTAATGCACCGGAAGTAATGATATCTGTAACAATATATTGACAGTCTGGATCTGCTCTAATTCAATTTGCCTAGATCTCCATTAAAGATCTAAGTTTAAACCACATGCAATATTTATTGCATTTGTGCTGCTCTGGAAAGGCTTTAAAAGCACTTTCGCAATTTCCCTCCCCAATGAGGTCATGCCCAAGGTCTCTGAAAACACAATAATTAGGATAGGGATGAGAGTAATAAATATTTACAGACGGATTGGTCATTACTTGAGGATCAGTTAGAAGGGTTTTTCCACCTAAAGAACAAAAATAATTAATGGATAAGTTAGAACACCTTGAAAGAAGAGCTAGGAACACACCCTGAAAATCAGATATGTATGCCTGGTGTGCAGTCTCTTGGTACTGGATGTGTTGGATGAAACAGAGGAAGATACCAGTATCATACCCCTTTTCCCATGGATCCTGAAGAGGTGTTGCGTCGCCATTGTGGATATACTTCTGGAAAGGAAGCTCAGTAGATTGAATTAGCTCCTCAAGAAGGTAGCTTGCACAAAGTGAGGAGTGATTAGAGCCTGCAATATCAATCTCCTTCTGTGCAAATGCTATTCCAGCATGAACAAAACGAAGTTCTGGGATGGGAAAGGGAGGAGTGACTTGAACCATCTCAAGGTAATGGTTAATGAATGAGTATGACAGTCGAAGCAGTGAAGCAGCCCATCCCATAAGCTTTGCCTCATTCAGAATCATGCTCTTTTCATCAGCAGCTTGCTTATTAATTACATTGGTTTGACACTTTCACTCATTATTTTTCTGAAAGACTTGTGTTTCGCTGGCTTTTTATTCCTTGGATTCAGCGAGAGCTTGATTCATAGTTGGATCAGGTAAATAACACCAGTAAACGAGCTGACCGAAATAAGGTTCTCCCTCATGGTGTTCCAAATGATATCTGTGAATCTCCTGAGCGATTCGGGTGTCTAGATTTTAAGGTACTTCTAATATTTTGATCACAAACCCCGGATAGAAGATTTGATCTAAATTTAATAGATCAAGGTAGAGAAGGAAGCCATTGATTACACTTGAAATCTCTATGCGCCGCCAGGGGATCCAGTCTTTGAACTTGTGCCTCCAACATGCAATAAATTCGCAAATATATTGTACGCAAGTATGGGAAACCCTGTAGTCATTGGAGAGAATATTTGGGACATTTATAAGGAGCTTTTATTTCAATTGCAGAGGCTAGATGAAGCGGTTGAGTACATCACTGAATGGGAGGAGCACCTTGCATGTGTTGATTCTGGCAGAAATACCATGGATCTCATTTCTGGGAAGGAACTTGAAGGAGGGATTGAGGAAACTGATAGTGATGGTCAGTATTACATGGGAGGTATAAATAATGGGTGAGGGCTTGGTGAGTGATCTCTGACAATTCTCTGTTTCTTTCCCAACTATTATTTTGACATTGATTCAAACCTTGCACTTTTCTTAGATGAGGTTCATATTGCGGAGTTGGATGCTTTGGAGGATGGTAATAAATTTGAATTGGAAGTTCATTTTACAGATGAAGAGCAAGTTGACGAGGATGCAATTGACGAATGGTAGAGCCATATTTATAACTAATGCTCTGTATATAAGGTTGTTCAGCACTGCAAAAAAAGCATACCCTTCAGCAGACAAAGATTCTTGGGATGGGGCTTCTTTAAACATATCTAAGTGAATATATTCATTTTTCTATCAAAATTGGTTTGTTCTACTGGCTGTATGACATGAATTAGGTCGGCGGGGTACCCAGAACGGACGTGGGAATATGTACTGATCTATATATAGTTGCTGTTCCGTACACATGTGCGTTGTATTAATTGGAGAGGTGTCTGAGGTCACAATTCTTACAGATGTCAGAGAATAGATCGGCAGCTCTGCCGGTACTATTTTGGGAGCTTGATAGTCATGGTTTCCATACTTCCCACACTCCACACAGCCATCGAAATCAAACCTGAGACTCGCCAATAGTTGAGGTCTAGCACTTTTCCGGCATACAGCAACCAGCAGATGAGGTATTTACACATAGGTAAGGACATTACAATATCTCTCTGGTACTATACTGACATTGTAATATCATGCACTGACATTGGCCTGACTTGGCCTGACATGCACTAACATGCACTGACAGCATGGACATGGCAAGGACATTTTCCTGTGCCCTGTGTTAGCAGATACTGATATCTGAATGCTGGTGCTGAATGCCAGGTGATGCCAGATTCAATCATCATCAGCTCGAAGCACAACTTATCATCTATTCAGCATTCTGCAGATATGAATATATGTACAATATTCCATCATTATTCTACTTGTGTGCCTTGTGAGGTGCTTGATTGTTGACCTTAGCTCTTCGTTCCTTCTGTGTTTCATGGATTAATCTATTTGGCAACTCCCCTTTCCTGTGATGTAACCCAGGTTGTTAAATAAGCATTTTCACAACATCAGCAACCCAGGTTGCAACATTCATAATTACCTTTCTAGGCTTCAGTATCTGACTTGCCCTGGTGTTGCTGTTGAAACTGCCATTTTATTAGTCAGCTAACATCTGTACAGTAAGACCTCTCTGAGTTGAAATTGAGGAGATTTTCAAATGATGAATATATTTCAAAGTAAGGCTGCCTATATTGGTACCATAGGTTACTCTGCAGAGATTTTAGTTCTCACTTTGCTAAATGAATAGTGAATACAGTATTCAGTTCCCACATGCTAAAGCTTGTTCATTGCCAAGTGCATTCCTTTCTTAAACTCTTGCTGCATTTGGCTTGTTATTGGGTTTAAGTCTGCATAGTGCGGTCTAACTTCTCCAGATGCAATAATGGTTGCAGGCACAAAGTGGACATCATCCTGCAAAAATTTGGTGAAGAAGACTGACTCTTGTTCTGCAAGCAGGTCAAGCTGGGTAATTGATCAATCTGATGCTTTTAAAACACTTGATTAAGAAAACACTATCAGGACTGGGAGTTGAAAACTCTGCAAAATTAGACTTATACATCACAAAGAAAAAATCCACAGGGGCACACTAACAGGTTTAATGAAATGTGCATTGTTGACCTATTTTTTGTATGAATGGTTGATGATGCATGGCCGGAATTACAAATGTGCAGTGGTTCAATAGTCAGTAACTCAGTATTTACTTAGTACCACAGCTGAATTGAAGAGAGATATTCAAGAGAGATATTCAATACAAAGAAAGTACTGAGTGTAATATACAGTACACTGAATCAAGTGTAAAGATTGCATGCCCTGAAGTTCACATGTGCAAACTGCTATATAAGTTATAATGCAGACTTCAAATTTCAATGTGGCAGGCAGTGCTGCTTGAAAAACTTGTGGAAAAATACCATATTTCAACCCCCTACCTTGCATGCTGGAACATAAAAAATATCACTCATAAAAATGAAACCAAGCAGTCAAGATGTTTCTCAAATGTATGTTGGCAATTGCATACTCCAAGAAATCACTTGATTCTCATGCTGGAGGTAGATCAACATCTCACTGTGCATCATATTTATTGGAGGAACTGCTGCTGGAGGATGACCTATTTATCAAGTATATCCACAATGCGGATGCTGTTCCACTTCAGGATTGTAACAAGTCAGGTTATGAAATAGGCATCTTCCTTTGCTTTGTACAGCATGTCCAATTTAATATTACACATGGTCAGGCATACATCTTGTATTTTCAAGGTATGTATCAAATTTATGGACAGGACCACGTTCAGCTTAAAAAATCTATTCTTTTCTTTAAAGAGCAGGAAATTTGTTGACTGACCCACAAATCATGACACATCTGTTTGTATAAAGCTTGTTATTTAATGATAAAATATGCTAATAATTTAGTCACAGGTCTCTGAGCAATCACGAAGATGCCGAACAGTCACTGTTTGGAGAGGGGAACATCAATACAGCCTTTGACAAGTTTACAGGGCAACATGTCTGTAATAAATACTGCGAATGGTTCCAGTTAGGGAAGTTGATAGCTTCAAAAGACAAGTAGGACGAGCTCAGACATATATGATTTATGTATTTGATATAACCGTGAAATGGTAAATAATAAGTGGCTTGATCATGATGGCTCAGTAGTAATTGGTTTTTGATGCTCTGTATGCACCGGACATTCTAATTTTTACCTCAAATGTCATCTATAGATGTCTCAGAGCACATATGTACATTTCTATATAATATTTGTCCCCTACTGGTGCACTGTAATAACAATTAGCTGGAGAGCCGGGTGCAACAAGGGAAATTCACATGGTCTGCCACCACGGAAACTTGATTCATGTACGATGGAGTGATCTCGAGCAAATATATCTTGTCAATTATAAATATTAATTTAAACATACAGTATAATGTATATGTTACTAGAATCACAAAGACTCGAGGGTGGGAACTGCGTTCAAGGCAAGATATCTTGCCGGAAACGACGTCCCCACTGCGAACGTTGCTGTCTGTGCCCATACTATATTCCTAGAGTACTGTCCGAGGTCCTAACGTGCCAAGCATGTATGCATCAGGCGGCATGGCCAGCTGCGATGTGTTTGGTGATGGCTTTGGAGGCTTGACAGTCCGGGTTTCCATAAATCTAATCTGTTATCTTAACTAATCTAATAGTCTTGTCTAATCAGAAAAAGCGAGGAGCGAATGGAGATTAAGTAGACACCTAGAACATGGAATGTCGGTGGGTAAGGCGAAACACGGAAATTCATTCAAATCAGGTGGCGCATCACCATTAGTTCCTGCCATATGATGTGACAGGTGGGGTCGGAACCTAAGGTGCCATACACAAGTAGGCGGCTTTTGTGTGGTGATCAAGCCCTGATCGTCTGTACAAATAAATTATATGACCTGATCAACCTGCTGATATGGCTTCCTGCAAAGCTTGATCAGCCCTGATAAGTTCATCAGCTTCATAAAGTGCTGATATGCTAATTTGAATTTTTCCGACATTGCCAATACAAACACCTGGCTGGACTAGATCTATATTTGAACTTACTCCCATCTAGGTCCATAACGACGATCATAAAAGAACAACAATGTTTATCATACATCATGATATCAACAACAGATATACAGAGAAATTTTGCAGAGATTTTCCTCATAATGAGGTTTTCATCCGATATGCCATATCGAACTGCCAGCAGCTGCGCACCTTTGATTACTCCCCTACTCTAGCGCAGTTCTACAGGTTAAGGTGCCCAATGGCATATCCCAACGCTATCTTCTCAACATTTGCCTTTATCGGCTTTCTTATGTGTATGATCACCTTCCCCTGGCAGTTAGAATGTAAGTGCCCATGCTGGTATAGAAACCCTATCAAATGATGTTTTAATTAAGCCTGGAACACTGGTACCTGCGTTTTTATGGTCTGGGTAGGCCTTGAATGCCTCAATCTGTTCATCAACTCGATTGTCTGGAGCCACAACTACGTCAACTGGTCTCCAATCTGGTGCGATATCTGTCTGTCCATTTTATTCTTTCCAACTTTGCAAATCTCATACGCCAACGCAGCCACGAAACTTATGGTTGGTCATAACGTTGCTATACCGGCAGCTTCTCTCTGCATTGCTCGTCGATTGTATCATATATCATCCCTGCAGTCGGTGACAGTCACCCGCGCTGATAAGAGACGCCATGTCATTGTTGATCTTCTCATTGGTGTAGGTTTCCCAATTCTGGAAATGATTTTGCGTGCGTCACAGTAGCAGATACATTTGTCGGTATCTCAACTTAACCTGTTATTCAGATTACATTGTACAGGGTCATCGTTTTGTTATCCTTGAGGACATTGGCTGCATTCCCCACACATACATTACATGGGTCTCTTTGATCATCGTGTACTGCCCGCCACTGGTCATTGGCCTCATCTCCGCCGTATATGCCATTCACAATATCATCCAATTCCGAAAGCTTTGGAATGAGATCAACAACTTCCCTGGATACAACAATCTTACCACCAGCCGATTCCTACGCTTCATGTACCTCTCTAGTGTCGACATTATCTTCACTGTTCCTTTAGCCACATACAGTCTCTACGCGGCTATCATCAGTCTGAATCCATGGGTTAGCTGGGCCAACGCTCACTCTAACTTCTCCATTGTTCCACTTGTGCCAGCCACCGTCTGGCGCACAGATCCGGAAACACTACACGCTCAGGAGATGGCTCGCTGGATCGTGGTTTTCTGTGCTTTTGTTTACTTCGGCTTCTTCGGCTTAACAGCTCAGTCCAGGAAGAATTACTATCTCGGCATTCAAATAATTGCTCAAGGAGCCAACATCTTCACCTCGAGGGTAGCTAAGAGAGAAAATCTTACTCCTCTAGCTTTTCAGTCAGCCCCTCACCCCAATAACAAGCCTCATAGGTCCACCGAAGTATCTACTTCAATTCAAGACAATCGACTGGACGAGAATCACGAGATGTATCTCAAAAAGTATTCGGTTCCTGCTCCCATTTGCGGCGAAAACCTTTGCAGATCGATGGGCCTCAATGGTACCCATATCGCTCAATCTTCCTCCATCAACTCTGCCGCGCTATCTGCGTCATCTGCTGATGCTTTGAATATGCCAGCTCGCACTCCAATAAACTCTATGGCATAATTTGGGGCAGAGAGCAGAACAGGGAAGAGGACAAAGAGGAGAGATCATAAAATGAACAGAACTGCAAACAATTGACAGTACCAAAAAAAACAGGAAACAGAAAAGGACGAGAAGGTCTGCGCCAAGTTTGCGATTTTGATATAATCAGTAGTATTGTAAGTACTATACATTGTGTATTCTGATTTACAAAGTTATATTTACAGCTATGGTAGCTCAAGTCATTATTATACACTCTTAAACTTTCGTAATGGCTCAATTGTACGCAAATTTTTTGAGAAACAAAATGCCCCGCAGGGTGGGAATTTCTTCCTTATTATGCCGAACCCTAATAGGATTGTCCGCTTTTGGGGATTTGACGACCAGGGATCTGCGGATTTGAGGGGAGAAAATCGGGTCAAGGGCGGACAAGCTCTTAGTGAAGCTTCCTCGCAGATAGCATGTTCTGTCGAAGTAAATACCGAAGGACACAGGTGATAAGGTAAAGATATCGAATCACAAGGACATGTGGATTGAATCGGCAGATGACCAAATTCTAGGGGGGCGTCTTCTATAGGTCTTGACCCTCTTAATGTCGGCATTAGGATTTACACTACAATGCGAACATCTAACAATTCTGTGTCCAATTCAGGTGTGTGCCAATGGAACGAGTTTAGGGTCAGTCCGGCGACAAAAATGCATTTTGTCTTGGTTTTATTCTCAACGCATAATCGATGCGTTCAATCGTGAGACCAGTCTTCGCTAAAATTAGGCGCATATATAAACCATGGGACGGGTCAGGTGGCCCCTCTTCTCCATCTCTGTGCTACTAGCTATTCTCAAGCTCGATGCCTACGTTCCCATATCCCAGGCCCGCTCCCTCCTTTCACCCGGCGTGCTTGTACTGCACTTTCACACCGTGTCGTTGTCGTCTACCACAACACCATTTGCATCTGTGTCTGAATCCCTGTGGTGTAAGCCAATCCGGCCTACACTAGCAGATCGTGTCTGGCAAAGCTGGGAATACTCGTCGAGCAGCCACGCAGTATGGCGTTGCTGGCAAGGTGTGTTGTTCTTCCTAACTACGAAAGCGCGCCGCTACAACACAAACCGTGCACAGCCGCTGATACGATCTACAGTAATCTAATCTAATCCGCGCTCGGGCAGCTCGGCCCAGATGGGTTAAAGCTCACTATCACACTACGATCCCCTGAACACGCACACGAATATGAACACAAGCACCTATACGAATCGGCGGACGGACTGGTCCTCAAGTCGCTCCGCAGGGCGGTAGCGCTTACCCCGGGCGTGCTTCAGTGCGTTTTTTTCTTCCCTCTCCTACATTTCTCTCTGCTTTCTTTCCACTTCTATTATGTGTTGTGTTGTGTGCACCCGGCTTACATATGAATTCATTCTGCAATCTGACTGACTGACTGTTTTTCCGGTGCTACTCTCTTTCTTTTCCTTTCCCTGATTTAATTCGTCCCGCCTCCTCTCGTCTCTGATCGACATTTATACCACCGACGGACGTACAAACGACAGGCACAAACCCTCCAAAACCGCGCACACCAACCCCTTCTCCCTCTCTTCTCCTTCTCAAAAACGCACCCATACCCACACCCACAACTACAAGCGCAGACAGGTAGCGATCATTTCAGGTGAAGGTGCTGAAGACACCGGAGAAGATGGACACGAGATGAACACGAAGGAGAAGGCGCGGGTAACGCGCTGGACGTCCTCGCGGGCATCAACAACTACACAGGCGACATCCTCAATTTCGGGCTCGCGATCGAGAAGGCGCATGCGGCGCTGCCCGGGGTGCGCATCGCGAGCGTCGTCGTGGCGGATGATGTGTCCTTGCTCCCGCAGAATCGCAATCGCACTAGCAGCACCAGCACGGATAATACTAATGATGATGCTAATATGGATGCCAACACAGGCACCACCACCACGAATAAGCTCGTCGGCCCTCGCGGCCAACATCCTCGTGTGTAAACTCCTCGGGCGTGGGGCTGGAGCACTGCCATGTGCCTGGTCGTGAGCGCGGGTGAGGGCGCGAGAGACATCGGCATTAGAGATGCGGAAAGGAGTGCAGAAGGAGGAGAGGGGGAGGGAGAAGAAGAAGGGGAAAGCAGGAGGAGGATAAGAACCTGCGCCGGTGGGGCTGCGGGAGTGCGAGCTCGGCCTGGGTCTGCACAACGAGCCGGGCGTACGGTGGCGCGCGATCAGCGCGTAGGGGGAGCTCGTTGGGGAGATAGTATAGTAAGGATGCTACTGAGCTCGGGGGCGGGGGCGGGGGCACGGCGTGGGAGAGACGCGGAGGCGAAGGCGAGGCGCGATAAAAAGGAAGGTGGGGAATGGAATGAGGAGGAGGGCGAGGGCTAGGGACAAAATAAGGAGGAGGGAAAGGGAAAGAACGAGGAAGAGGAGAGGAGAGACGCGGACGAGTGGCGGCTGGTGGACGAGTGTCGCGCGGGAATGGTCCTCTTCATCAACAACCTTAGCGAGATGTCGCAGCTCGAGATGGGTGTCGTGGTCGACGATGTGCTGCGCCGGTTCGGTGTGTGTCTCCTATTTCTTTAGGCTCTTTAGTTGCCTTTAGTCTTTCTCTAACATCGGCGCATAACACCGAAATCGAGCAGCTGTACATCCGCCCGAAGAGAGTGTACTGCGCCTCGCAGATGATATCCCTCAACACCCCGAGGTTCCCGGTCTCGATACTCAATATCACGGGCGCGATACACGCGTAGTTGCAGTCGGAGTTGGAATCGGAGTTGGAGTCAAGGCGAACATCCGCTGCTCCGTGCGCCTACGGACGCACATGCGTGGGTGGGAGCTCGCAAAAATATACCAAGTGATGCCAAATTCAAGCTTCATCGACTCGAAGAGGAACGACTTAACATCGATCCACCGCTCCCCGGATTCGTCCATCGACAACGTCTTCAGCCTCGGCGAATATACGTATGTATGCCCTTGATATTCTATTCGTGTGCCTTGTAAGACCTTCGATCGCCAACCTTAGGTCTTCGTTCCGTCTGTGTCTCGTAATTTACGAGCTTGTTGAGGAGATGATACCGGTGATCACCTTCTATTCGTGTTCTCCCGCTATAGGATGTTTGACACTCGGATATCCCACGCCGAGATCGCAAGTCTTATCTGGATAGACGAAATTAGCAAAGATATCCGACCGACATCGACCGCCATAAGAGGCAGTGGAAGTAAAAGTGATGGAGTGTTCGTTATTAAAAATTACTCCTGCGCCAGACTATTTAAAATCTTTCTCAAGGATCCTATCAAAACGTATCATCTGCCATACGTGATGACTCTCCAATTAACACACGAGGCTCTTTACGATTCTTAATGAAGGTGTACAGTTATTAGGAGGCATAAAAAATGGGTCGTAGTTTATATCTCGTAGACAATGAACAGGACTGAAAGATAGAGAAGGAAATCATATTAATTGCCAACCCAGACGCCTGGCTGAACTGGGTCTATATTTGGACCTAATCCTATCCACTCTTACAGTGATGGTCATCGAAGCGCAATCACGTTCACCTCACATCATGATAGTAACGACAGCTACACCGAGCAAGGTTGAGATATTTCCTATATAATGAAGTACTGTCCTGATATGCCATAACGAACTACCCAGCTGCTGCGCACCTTTTATCCCTCACTTTCCCCTACCCTCCAATTTGAAATGTCCATAGCTTCAATCTTAACAGATACATATGGCGCATATACTATCGGGACGTTTGTTTCTGCAATGTACGACATGTTTGGTCTCTGCCAGGAATGAAAAATCTAATAACTCATTCTGCACCTCATAGACTCCTCGGAGTGACTTGTTCTCAAGTGCGTCATTCTCCGCTTCATTTCCCTTTTATCCCTTGGTTTATGGATCTTAAACACAAGGCATGGTATTATTTCAACACGTACTCCGACCCTCCGATTATAAAGTACACCGTGAGCATGGCACTACTATCAAGACCACCGTTGCGAGTTCAGAGAATTGACAATCATATAACTTGACAGGTGGGAGCCCTCGTGTTAGTGTGCTTCAATCTATCTACTCCATTTAAAATTGCGATTAACACTCAGGAATAACCAGAGCTTTTGAGATGCTCCATGTTGCTGCTAGTATCCACGCCTTATATTTCTTCTTGATAACGAATTATTTAAATCCGCTTGCACTACTTCGAAACGTCTGGTGAGTGTCGGATTTCCACGGTTAAGTGGTGTGTCATTTGATCTTGCTTTGATTGTATTGGTATAGGTCTATAAATGTATCGTCATTGCCCATAATCCTTCCCTTTCAGTGAAGTGTACTTATAGGCCTACATAAAAGATTCTCTTTGGCGTTATTGTGAGTAAAGGTGTCCATTCGAATGTTCTATAACTCATGCCGCTTTGTTAGGGGATGAGCGTCTTGCTTGTGCATCTTAACTATGCTCTGCGCATATACCACAGTAATTTTATCCTCGATACGTAAACTCCATATCACTCATCAGACACCTTTTCTCAGTCAGTGGCAAGAAAAAATTAATTCCATTTGCAATTGTGCGTTCATTAACGTCTGAGTATTGTTTGCCCTCACTAATTCCATTAATTGTTAAGACCGTGATCTCTGTCGCCCATTGCGGTAAATTTAAGAATGGGTTATGATATATAACCAGCCACGATCACTGACTTTTTTTTCTTCACAGGTATGGGATGGGGTAAATATCCTCATAATATTAATGATAATCTCCTGACGGATTGATTTTAGCATTGGTCTCTATCCTGTATGTCAGGCGTTTCCAAGATGATCCATTGATCCAATTCTAGTATAGATTTCGAGAGAGATTGGTTTCTGAATTACCAGGATTGCCAGAGGTATGTCGGACTATCTACCTGCGTTTGCTAATATATCCCTTTAAATAATGCGTATTTGACAGACACTGGCAAAGGCAATACTATCTTCTGCTGCGGCAATCGATATCGTGATAGCCTCCACTCTGAGTTACTACCTTCACAAAAACCGCTCTGGTATAAAGCAGTAGGCATTTTATCCGCTATACTTGGCGAAAAGGCGGATTAAATATTATGGTTCTAGAACCGACAAAATCATAAACCGGCTGATGATATACACGATAAACAATGGGATATTGACCAGGTTAGTCACCATCTCTGCATTTAAATGGTATTTAATCGGAATCTGATGCATTTTATCAAGCGTTCTTGATGTTGTAACGCTCTCACTGGTAAGTTTCTTCCACTAAAGGGACCTATATCGGAAGTGTAATTTAGATGATTATCTAGGTTATTGCACGATCAAAGGACCTCATTTTCTTTGCAGTATCTCAAGTATTAGCGACAGGTAATTTTTCCTGCCATCCTTGATGAATAGTGCTAAATAACTGCAATTAGTGTACAGCAACTCCCTTTTAGCCACCCTGAACTCCCGAAATAGCGCCAAGAATCAAGACTTGGACGTAGTGGGCTCAAATGTTTGGAATTTTGCCCAGTCATCTGTATCTGGCTCCATAAGAGCCCCTGAGAGGCAAGGCCCGGACAGAGGAATGAGGTCTCAGGCCTCAGGGTAGAAGTTTCAAGGGAGGAAAAGTGCCCACAAGTAATCTTGAACAAAACATTTACCGTGAAGGCTAGGATATCTCCTTCGTCATACCTTTAGATTATATGACATGTGTTGAACCAGGCCTCGCACGATATAAAGTGTGATTTAGGGAAAGGAGATCAGAGCTGATCTATGTGGAATTGGATTAAAGAACTGGAAGACCGGAAGACATGGGAGATCAGTTGTGAATGTATTGTAAGGACTCAACGCTAGGCAGTAGTGTGACGCAGACATCTTTGTCTTTGTTCACTAATAGAGAGCCGAAAATGAGAGGTGATCCGTCGTTGTGCTTACATGACAAGCAGGTATGTTCTTCTAAGAGTCATGGCCAGCTTGCGTAGACATGGGAGTAGAAATTCGATCGTACCATTTAAAATGTGAGCGGATTCTCAAAATAAAGGGGAGAGCTTTTCAGAATTTGAAGGGAACTTGGAAAGGAAAGCATTCGTTCAGTGATGGCACAACAGTCTAGGCCACTGATCACGTTTCGACCTCACCTAAACAATATCAAACGGCGCACAGACGCTAATTAGTGCTGATTTACTCATGCGTACTGCTCAAATGAATCATACTACCACGATCCAATTAACGTATACAGACAGTATATGGCGGTGGATGATTTCTCCCGACATGTGATACACCTGCATATATAGGATCCAGCGAATGCCGGGTCGGGATGCCATTCGTATCTGAACCACGAAATGGGAGGCTCTCTTCAGTGATCTTCTCCTCGCTGTATTCAATGTATGTTTCTCTTCTATTCTGTTTTACCTCCGTATATCGCTCTGTACTTGTCGGTTGACCAGCGTTAAAGGCATACACACATTCTGAACGTTTGAACCCTGATCGCCCCTCCCCCTCCCTTTATGACAGTCCATCCTCGAGGGCTTTCTCCTATGCGCTCACTATGTTCGTCATCCATTTCCACTATTCCCGTTTCCTTTCGCCTTTCATTCCGCCGTTTCCCTCCTTTCAGCTCTCTCCTATCCACAAGTATCCTACATCTCCCTATCCAATCTTACTCGCCTTCTTTTCTCTCACCACTTAATTGACCCCAACCCACATATACCTTCACACACACAGCAGCATCAAGGCCTCCGCAATGTTCATGGACTCCAACACGCTCCCCATCGCACTGATGTACAAGTAGAGCCTTGTCGTCTCGGTCCTCGACCTCGCATGGGGCTCAGACAACAAGCAGAAGGTGATGCTTGGAAGCGCACTGACGTATTTGATGATGTACAGTACGTTGATGATGGTGGTATGTGCTTTTCCTTTTCGCTCGAATCTCCTCTTTCACATTCTTCCCATACGTCCCGCTAACCCCTTCCACCAGGTCCCATACAGCTATGGCGTAGGCCTCCTTTCGCTCACAGATACCATCATTACACCTCTTATCATCTTATCCATGAACACGTTTTTTACATCCGTCCTCAGGTTACAAGCTCATGTGCACATATTGGCCAGTATGCGTTTTTCCTTTTTCCCGGGTTTTCTGACAGTTCGACACCAGCAAGGAAGGCAAGCAGACGCCGCTACTCGTGGACTTCATGGACGATGATGACGACCCGGGGGGAAAAGGCAGAGGCAGAGGACAGCGAGCATGACTTGCGGACGCACGTGTTGAGTTCTACCCTCATGCGGTCACATTCAAATTTCGACGAGGAACAGCTCACGGAGTCGCCGGTGTTCTCTGCGTTGTCGTTACCCCATATCACGTTCCCGGGCATTGCCGGTGCTCTTGGCACTTGGTTCTGCGTCATCGACTGGAATGTCTCGGAACGGCAAAGCCCTCCAAACGTGGCGCGCATCGGGACAGGGACGCGCATCGGGAACAGGAACAAGGCCCGCTCACGACATTTTATAATTCGCTCCCGAATAGTTTGAATGAGAAACGCGCAGATCTGCCCACATGGGTGTTGGCAATGGCGCGGGAGAAGGAGCCGGTGGTGTAGGTGGTGCTGGGGATGCGCATGCTAGGGACAAGGAGACGAGGGATAGTGGCGATGAGGACGAGGATGAAGTCGAACGGGATCTCAACGAGACCGCTCCCGCCGACCTCGAAAACGGCTCCCGCGCATCACACCCTCCCAGCTCCTCTCCAAGCTCCTCTCCTCCCTCGTCGCCTCCCTCCGCCCCCTACACACGTGCATCCTACACCGCCTCATAACACTCCTGCTCTTGATCCACGCATTCCTGACAGTCCCGCTCTACGCCGCCCTGCTCTCGCTTGTCATTGGACTGGGAATCCGAATTTCTATAAGCCCGATGCCTATAGTGCCTTATCTCACGGCGACAATGAACATGCAGGTTGGGAAGAAAGAGAGATGGCAGGCTTATAAGCGAAAAAAAAGCATTTCAGGCGGAGAAAGAGAAAGCGGCCGTCGACATCCGAATTTCATTTCAAATTTTACAGCCCTGGCAGAGTGTACTTAGCTGTGATGAGCAGAAGGTCGTCATGGTTCAGACATATGACTCAAAGAAATCTCTTGAACCCGTTTCTGAAGTTGTGGCGCATGATTACGCATCACGCTCAAACCTTGAAGTAACGACACGAAGAGGGGGAAAATAAAATGAAATAAGTAAGCATGAACAATCAACCCGCAGACCATCGCCCCGCTACCTCAAATCATATCAACACCTCGCCCTCCAAAAAGACTTAAACCTAAAGCCCCGCCAACTATAACCCACCCGATAACCCACCCGGCACACTCCCCAGCATAACCACCGGCATCAACACACAATAGCTCCAAATATAGTCTGACTAATGAGCCGCCCGATGCGCCGGCGGGCAGCACAAAAGGAGGATATTGACGACGACGAATATCTGGCTGTGACGTGAAAGGGAGGGCCGAAGGGTAGTTAGATATTTGTCGTGAAGAGAAGGCGAGAAGGGGGAAAGGAGGAAGGGAGAGAAAGGAGGGAAAGGAGGGAAAGGAGGGAAAGGAGGAAGAACGGGCGAGCGATAGAGATAGAGACTAAAGGGTCAGGAAAGGAGATTCATGAAGTATGAAATAACAAAGGAAAGAAAGGAGGAAAGAAAGAGTGCATACCATCCCACTCTCTCAACACACTATACAACATCCAGCCAAGATCCAAACCAAAACCATAAAACAAAAAAGAAAACAACTCACTCTTCAAATACAGCATGCCAATCGCAAGGACCATCAACGGCGTGAGCAGCACCGTCGTCTTCTCGCCTGGCTTCCAACCCCCACCCACCCTACCCATTTCCTGTTTCTCTGCAACTATCCTGTATGCCATTGTGCAGGATGTCTTCGACGCGCTGTAAATCCCCCCTCCTATCTTTCTACTCCTCATTTTCACAATCGCACTTCCCTCACCCTCCTTCCCCTTCTCCCCACCCCAAAAATATCACCCCAAAAATACCCCTCGAGCAGAACAAGCGCTACCGGCACCGCACATTTCCCGCACATCCCAACCGCCCCATTCACAGGCCTTAACGCGCTATTATGCTCCAACGCATATTGCAAAGAAGTGGACCGAGACCGGAAAAGACTGCAAAAAACCGCAAAAAACCGGTCTTAACTGGTCGGCAAAAGACCGGTCTCGAACTGATTGAAGACCGAAAAAAACCGGTCTTGTCAACTTAATATATTTATTCTACATCTTTTAAGCTTCAAAACAAGCCCAAGAACATTTAAAAGGCTCAATATTGACTGAGATATGAGAATATTCGTAACAATGTACATTTTCTACTAATAATTTGCAAACTTTTACGGTTTTGAGTGTAACTCAATGAGATTTTATCCGTTTACCACGTTTTGGGGCTCGTTTTGAACGTAAAATTAGCTACTCTTTTATTACTGTTTCAAATGTTTAAAAACCAGTCTAAACTGGTTAAGACCGGTCCCAAAAGACCGGTTTTTATCGGTTTTTCATTTTTGAAAATTGAAAGACCAGGACCGCAGGACCGGTCTTTTTGCGGTCTAGTCCGGTCCAGTTACAGTCTTTTTGCGGTTTTAAGACCGGACTTTCATGCACTAGTTCCTGATGCCAATATCGAAATTGATAATGGATTGATGGGTGGAGACATCTTTGGAGGAAAAGATTCCTTGGATGTAATCAGCATACAATTGTAGCTCTTCATACCGGTGTGGAAAGGCAAGTTTATAAGCTTTGACAGTGAAATTCCATGCTGCTGCCCAATCTGGTTGTGAAGTGACTTTCTGGGTCAGTTCAGCAATTCCAAGGCTGATTTTTGCATCTCCAATTTCTACCTCGTGAAATCTTTAAGCCTGTGGCTACATTGGACAGTATTGCAGAAAACGCTCATTACATCCTACAGCAGGTTCTGCCCCTCCTATCGATATAGGAAGTGCTTTGACTGCCGAAAGCCGCCCAAGCTTCGCACTTTCAAGGGAAGTTTGAATTGAGTGTGGGAGTGCTGACAAAACTTCGGGGTGACTGGTGTGCGTGAGCGGCATCCCGGCTGGCTCAGTGCAAGTCACGCTGTGACGCACCTCTGTTGGCTCTGGATCATCTTGATCTTCCTCCTTCTTATCTCGTCGTTTCTTTCTCAAACTCTCTTCACAATCATGTTTCCTCATTCTCCTCGAAAAATAGGTGTCTGAATGCTCCAGAATTTCATGTCGTTAGATTCCCCCGATTCCGACGCTCGATCAAGTCGCATTGCCCTCAAAGACGAACTCGTCGACAAGCTCGTGTTCGACGATCCTAGCGTATTCGAACGCTTGGCTTTAGATCGCATCTCTGCTCAATTTGTGACCAGCTGTGCTCAACCATTCACAACAGATCAGGAATTACTTAATGCCAGACGTTCACTTCTGACGATAACTGCAGCAGCAATCGGCAAGCCGCTTGAGGAATTGGAAGCGGATGATGAGGTTCAGGATTCCTATGGAATTATTAGGAAGGTAAAGAGGAAGGCAGAGGAGAAAAACATGTATAACCCCTTGGTATGTTATCGATGATGACAGTTCACAGAATTGTTAACCATGGTTCCCCCGTAGGCGTCCATATTTCACCATGTGGAAAATTTCCAAAGTTCATCCAACGCACAGTCCACACATTCTTTCGAGTCTACGGACTCTACTGTCCTGAAATTAGATGCAAGTACCTGGGGATTTCCCAAAGGCAGTCCTGATTTCGTGATGTCCAAGCGTCCATCCTTGACTCCAGTCACGTCTGGACGAAAACCCGTTTTCTGGCGTCATATTCAGGGTTTTTGTGAAGTAAAGCCAACTCCTCAACAAGGTCCAAAATCTACAGACCCCAAAGTCGTGAAACCCTTGGTCTGTCAGGCAGCAGATTATGCGAGACTTCATCTCTCCGCTCGGCCTTTCCAGCTCTTCTCAATCGGGCTCCTTATTTTCGGTTCTAAATTCTGCGTCGCTATCTTCGACCGTTCGGGAGTTCTATTCTCACCCATTCAAGATATATGGGATGACATTGAGATATTCATCCGCGTCATTCGGTCCCTGACTTGTCAGTTGTCATCCGTAGAGCTCGGTCAAGACCCAACGGTCACTATTTTATCTGATCAACAGCACGAAATATGGAGAGAGAAAACTGCAGCTTTGGGTCGCGAAACTCCGAAAGATTTCCCGACGTTCGTGGTTACGATGGGAAGTCATTCTTGGTACACCATCGGTCTCCCGATTTGGACTTCGGTATCCTTGTTTGGGCGAGGCACATGCGTTTGGTTGGTGCAAGATAACGATGATAGCACAGCTCCAGTGTTAGTTTTGAAAAACACATGGAGGAGTGCTTCTCGGCACTCTGAATCCATGATATATGGGTCGATCAACGGTCACCATCCCGCCCTGGCGAAATTACATCAAGGGCAAGATGTTCCCTTTCCTGGAGAGCAACGCTGTATAACGACTCGTAGTCTGCGCGGCCTATCGCCGGACGACAAAATCGAAGGAGGGGAGGTGCTATTACATCGGCTCCTCCTTGAAAGTCGTGGGCGGCCTCTTTGGGAATACCGCTCAGAAAAAGAGTTGCTTCGAGGAATACGCGCAGCTCTCAGTGGTACGTGTCCTTCACATTGTGGCGCGCTTCTTGCCGAATTTATTGCATTCAGCGCATCAGTTCCTGTGTGAGCAGAGTATCCTGCATCGCGACATAAGTGCAGGCAACATCATGCTTCCCGCGCGGACTCCACCTGAACCGGGCGCAGAAGGTATCTTACTGGATTTGGAATTTTCTCTTATCAAACGCACCTCGCTCGATACCACAAGACAAATAGTCGTCCCTCCTGTACGTGCGCCTAGTGGTGGTATGACTGATCCCACCATAAGGTCGCACACTATCTTCGGACCAGACATAATGCGTGGAGCTGCTATGACGGTAAGGTTATCTTGCCAATACAAGGGCTATCTTCTAAATAATATTTAAACCCTAGGGGACTGCACAGTTTATGGCTGAAGATATCTTAGAGGCTATCTTGACTGGAGCTCATATTGAGCATGCACCTCGACATGATATCGAGTCGTTCATCCACGTCCTTGGGTATAGTGTGACAAGAAGGGCGGTCCTTGAGTCCAGGGCATTGGATGCAGATACCCGTAAGAAACTTCATTTATTTTTTTATTCCACATTTGGGCGGATGAAGCTTGAGGACATTTGGATGTCTAGGCGAGCACGAGGTCCTCTCACAATTCGCCAACGTTTCCCGGGTCTCGTTAGTGAGACAATGTCTGAGCTCATGGGTAAATTGGACACATGGTTGAAACAATCTACTTTGCCAGCGGAATTTGATCCCAAACCACTCACTCATGAGTATGTGTTATCTCGTTTGGACGAAGCAATTGCGAAGATGGTTTGAGTAATATATCTTGGAATCATGTATTACAGACTGTCGAGTCACTCCATTAAATTTTGTCGAGACATTTTGTGGTGATTTGTGTTCTATGCCAAAGCTTTGATAGGGAGAAGACAGAGAAAAGGCTAGACGGACATATTGAAGACTTTCCTTGCCCGAAACAAGAACCTGGTGGAGAGTTCGGGTGTGGCAAGGCTCGGAGGCGCGTCGAGCATGCGCGTGGTCAGGCAAGCACGCGATGGCGAAGAGCAAGCAGGCATGTGTTTGTCACAGGACCGCGTCCGTCTACATACGGACATACTGTGCTACGGATGGGATCGAGTCTAATCCAGATTCGGCCAGCTCGGGCCAGAGTCAACTACTACATGTGCTCAACTTCACATATGCAACGTCCTCGTTGCATCAGAAAACACCTGTCTACAAGAACCCGAGCTCACGGTCAGTATATTTTTCTGCATGTATGATAATTGAGTCAGTTACAGGAGCCATCAACACCGACGACGACACTCACTCATCGGGTCTACGCCCATCCTCCTCTGCCTGCACTTCTTCTTTTAGGTTAGGGCTGCGCTCCGTGACCGTCATGTCGGGTTGACGGGTCGGGCTGACGGGTGACCCGACCCGTTCCGTCAGCGCTTCCTCAACACTGTTCATCGGCCGTCATTTTGTCGGCCGTGACCCGTCATCAACCGTCAAAAAACGGCCGTCGATGGGTGGTGACGGTATGACGGGTTTTTGGAGGTAAATCAGCCAGAATTTGACAGTTGAAGATAAATTTTAGCAATAAAATAGCAGGGAAATTATATGTAGATCCTTTCTGTTAGTCGTAACGTGCCCACTTTGAATGTTATTGTAGATATATAGATCGACGTAGATGAGCAAGTCGCACATTGCAAAAGGAATCTTGGAAATGCTCTAGATACAATAGATACACGACTATTTACGGGACACCGTTGTAAGTTAGATATCGGCTCAGCTGCTCACCTAATGCAGCGTATCTCCACAACGTCTGCTCGGTGGATGAATATACTCAACATTGTACAACATTCCACAATGTCGACACCTGACATGTCATTCCCAGTCAACGTACAAAAAAAATGAAATTAACGCCAATCTCAATAGCACAATGCTTTTGAATTTTCTCATGGGTGAGTTTCCTTACCTGTGCCAGGAATATACACCATGGTATACGGAGGCACCATGTACGTTTACCCTGCGTTCTTCCCTTCAAGTTGAAAAGAAACATTGTCAATGATGTGCCCTAAAGTATCCAACAAGCCCGCAAGTTTGAATCGTCGCATTGTTATATCGACCATTTCCGTGCTGTATCTGCTATGTTTCTTTGACTGCATTGTGGAATGGTACTACCTTGATTGGGTAGTTGTGATAAATGGCGATACAAGAGAATCTATTTTTTTTGGGAAGTGTGGAGGAGGATCCTCAATGGATCTGGATACTTGGTGGCTTTCTAGTGAATTCCTCATTGATTATTTCCGACGGATTACTGGTTGGTCAGCTACTTATTATCACGTTAGTTTTATCAACATCTTGACAGATATGGAGATTCTACCACGTCTGGGGACAATCGCTCCGGGCGATCTTAGTCCCATTGATACTTTTGGTTTCGGAATTCAGTGAGTCCCAGGGATGAAAGTCTGGCATGAGTATTAGCAGTAATGATAGTTTAATGCAGGTCTATTTGTTGCAGCAACTGTCCTAGATTTGTTGTCCGGTGAATTAACCAGTGAAGCAAGAGCTATCCTAGGCAATAATATCACAAGTGCTCTGACATTTGTGTCACTGGGGACTACTGTGATTACAACATTTTTTATTGGGTACAGAATTTATTCCGCCACTCGATTAAATGGTTCACCATCCAGATTATTCAACCGCACTGTGGCGATGATCATCGAGTCGGCTGCAGCTTACTCACTTGTACTCCTCCTCGATGCCATTATCTTTGTTCTTCCATCATTCAATGTGGTGGGATCTTCCTTAAACGAAGCTAACAGTTATGTGGGCGGAATTGTCATTGTTGTCACAGTACGTACTTTTAAATGCTGGTCTGAACTCCTGTGTGGCTAACACAGAATCAGGGGATGGCACCAACATTTTTGGTAGCCAGAATTGCTCTTACAGACCCCAACAGCACAGTGGAATCAGCTATAATCACTCACATATCCGGCTCGCAGTTCGGATCACAGCAAGGGAGTGGCAGTGGCCGCAGTGGAAACGCCACCGGAGACGTTGGAGTAGGCCAATCTGCCTACGCTCGCAGCTTGTGTCTGGCAAGGCTCGGGATGCTCGTCGAGCGGCCACGCAGTATAGCGTTGCGGGCAAGGTGCGTTCCTGTTTCCGACTACGAAAGCGTGCTAGCACACAAACCGTGCACAGCCGCTGATACGATTTACAGTAATCTAATCTAATCCAACCTCGGGCAGCTCGGCCCAGATGAACCCACTATCACAACGTTAACACCTCGGTTCATACAGATGATGTCGGTATGTGATAACATCGCTCCATATACATATGAGTCGCGCACAACACATCTATTTTCCTAGTCCCTGTTAAAATTTTTGTAATCTTGTACCTTGGAGATAACTACTGCATATGCTAAGAATATTGCAAAGAGAAGAAATCCGGTAACACGAAAGCATCATCGACTTCAGAGCAGCCTGGAATTTTAGTTGTGGTTGTGTTCAAAAAGAAATTAAATCCTCTCTCCAGAGACTCATTCAAGGTCACACACGACTGCAGCACGACTGTGGAAAAAGTAGATGGACTTTTTTAAATCTTTATGAGTTCCGCTTGCAGTGAACCCTGTAAATTAACCCCAGCTTTTACACTCGAATTCCCAATGCCAAGAATAAAGGATTCAGCGCCATCGGCTACCTTCCTACGCATCTCATTATTTTCAAATATAAAAACACATTATCCAGAATATCGCCAGGCAAGTATGAGATACTCAAGATATCCCTTACAGTCGCAAGGAAGACACAAATTTCTCAGATATGTTAGTGCCAGAAACATCTACCAGGTCTCTCATCTCCTCTGATAATTCTTCAAAGGTTGAGGTTGAGTGGGGTGCATCCTAACGCTATGACTCCGTTCTAATTGACGTATAGAATTAGATCAGAGAATATACATTCAGCGAATGGACTCCTTACATGTGAGTTATCCGTGCAACAGACAGGCTGGGCGGAGCATGAGTTACCACTAACACCAATGACACTTATTGGTGAGCAAGTCACTGTGAGCCTGAGTGTGAGACACAACAATCTTTAATGGCTGCTCCTACATCCACTTACGTCCAATTAGACCTGTGACTGAACCTGGAGCGATTTGGAAGATAGTGAGTATTGCACTAGCAATGCTGCTGTTTGCCTGAAATAATTTTCATGAATACGCTTGATATTTTGGCAAAGCAGCCAGTGAAAACAAAAGGATAGACGACTGACGGGTTCAACTTGATTGCAGCATAAGATAAAGCCAGTATTACATTGATTGCTCGCCTGTCGAGGGATCCCACTGGCAGCGGCAAGGATAGGGAGAATGAGAAGGCCGGTAACTGGAGCAAGCATGACTTGTTCGTGAACAAATTTTGGATTCTCTGTTTCTCTGAGAGTTGAGGACTACTCTTCTCTTTTATAACCCTCTCAAGACCGTTGTATATCCGAAAGATTCTTACAATATGAAAGCTATCCATGCCAAATACCTCAGTGATGACGCATAACTTACGACCTCGGCGAATGCTGCCTTTGAAGCATGTTCCTTGACTATCTTGGGTGAATCAGGCGGACACTGTGCCTCAATGTTACCCCAGCTAAGTAATGATAAGAATAAAATGGTACACAGCTGTCAAAATAACCCAGGCGCTCTATTATCGAAATTCTTGGCATTCATTTGATCCTCACTAATTGTCTATATTCCTAGCGTTGACATCCTGACACATGTCGTATTTCTGCTCGCAGAGTAAGTGTGTCCCAACTTCAATCATGGAGTATTCCTGTTAGATTCACCCTGTAGACGGAGTCACGGGAATGTCGGAGCCATTGGCGCTAAAGCACAACGTCTATCACAGGCTCCTGCATCTCTTCCTCTGACAGGACAAAGACAGATCGAAATTGACGTTCGATGGGTGAACCAGGGTCACCGTGGAAAGGGATGATGGAATACTAACGCATCCACTTAGCCGTATGACTGAAAAACCGCTGCAGGCGCTCACTAGACGTGCTATTGTACTGTAAGCCTCGACAATAGGTACAGTAGGTGTCATAATGGTTGGAGTGAAAGACTCCATCACTCCGAAGGGTGTGATATGAGATTGTTTCATATAGGAGTTTAATGAAAATCTCTTGTGGCTCGCTTTTCTCCGCAACTCAGTCAAGCCGGATATGTTGGTCGACACTGACCTGAGCGAATGGAATAATCATTCTGAGTGTCCGCCTAATGCGGTATAGAAGCATCACGCGGTATACACCAATATGCTCTCTTCTTGTTGAGTATACATGCCAAGGCAAATAATCGGGCACGTTGTCCGAATCTGTCCTGATTGAGGACCGGCGTCAAATTTGTACACAGTTGTCATTGTCAAGTATGGGTATGCATTCTACTATATTTCACACATTTTCTAGCCGCGTTCATGACTGAGGGGTAACGTACCGAAATACCCGAACTATTAGTAAATAATCAGGAGATTAAGAGGGAGGGATGGATTGCGAGAAGAAGCGGAGCACCGGGATAGAATTTACTCGCTTCTCGACTTGCTACATGCAGTTTACTTGAGCCAGCTTGCTGTATCCGCTGCTCCTAATTACCGCCTGCAGCTACAGGCCATAGACCTAAGACGAATGTTGGTGAACCATTTTCCTACCATTGAAAACATACAGTGTCCTCTTCATAGGAATATTTTGACAGGTACGCATCCGAATGCGACCACCCCACTCTGTCAATTAGAAGAGAACTTTGAGTACAGTGGATATAGTGAGTAATGTGAACGGTACGTACGAAATTGTTATTTTCGCAGCAAACGAGTTGAGCGGAGCAACCAGTCCCTGTTGCACTCGCGATAGTGATGGGAGAGCAGGTCACTGTTCATTTGCGTCAGTTAAAGATGTGAAAAAGAATTCATTCAATATACTGAAATGCTCACGTCCAAGAGTCCCAGTGATTGATCCTGGCGCTAGGCCGAGAAGCGCAAGGATTGCAGAACCAAAACTACTCGAGGCCTGCAGATACGCCATTTTAGTAGTGTTCCGCCTTCGTTCAGTATTTCTTACATCCTCAATCTGATTGCAGCATAAAAGTACGCCTGTGTTGCATGCTGCCTGGCGACGGACTGCATTGGCGGCCGCAAAGACTGGGAGACTTGCAACAGTACAGATGGCAATGAAATGATAACGCATTTTTGGAAGAAGCAAGTGATACTAGGCGATTAACGTAAGTGAGAGGATGTGATCCCTATCTACCAGATATTGTCTTTTTGTACTTTCCCAGCACCGAAGCGTACCTGATAACTGTCCACCGGGGGCACCACTCCTTTGTGCTACCATTACACTATGTCCCACCATATACCCGACAAAGTAAGGCAAGTGATTCGGATATTTAACCCGGAGTTTGTGTACTGCGGCTTTCTCATAGTTTGACATTGTCTCTACCGAACAGGAAAAGCTGTCCTAGTAGCTGTCAATAGAGAAAACGAGGCACCACACACTTAATCCCTGATGAGAGACCCTGGCAGGCTATTCACGGTATGCAGCTTGCTGGTAACTTTGAATAGACTTATTATGGTATTTGAAATTTCATAAAAACAAAAATATGACCTCATTCTGAGACGCAGGAAGCTGAGTGACTGGGGCTGGGGACGATAAAAAGTGCTGAGTCAATTCTGGGTTCAGGCAAACCAAAGGAAAAGTATCGTCAGCGATTTTCCTCGTTTCAACTTGCCTGGACTCTACTTCCCAGTTCTCATTCTGCCACGCAACTTCAATAAAACGACACAAATCCGTAAGCGACCGAATCTACCAGATTACAGAAAGAACACGCGTTAAGCCAAGGTATCATGCTATACTTTACAATTGTCATTGTCGACCACTTATTTCCCCGGAAACATCACAGACATCCACTCGTCTAGAAGCCCCCTTTACCCCTATGACGTGACAAAAAGACATGAGCAATGCACTTCGATAGCCCAATTCAGAGAGGACTCACTGCACTCTTTTGACGGCATCTACCAAGCCTTTGGCAAGAGCACCAACCGATCCGCCCTTCGTCGTGCCCATGTCTTCGAGGACGCTACCGTCCTTCGGGTCTCTCCACACACCATCGTCGTCAAGCCTTCCATAAATGTGCGTATTCTGGTTGGCTGCGTAACCTTGTCAGAGTACGAAGCATAAAAGAGGGCAGCCAAGCATTCATACCTCTAATTCCATCTGCCCATTCTTTGCATACCTCCGGCGAGTCGATAAGTATATTTGCCTCTTGCGAATGGTACCAGGACTGAGAATCTTGACGATGTGTTCATTGCTTCAGCGACTGTTCGGGCGGAAAGAACCCGCTCGATTTACCTTGGTTTCCATTCCCCATTATTCCGACATGGTCATCAACGATCATGAGCTTGATGTGGCAATTCCTCTGCTTTTTGCTGGCGTTCACGGGCCTGCACATGTCCTTGGCTAGATCCACGCACGGTTGAGTCGTCAGTTATATTGCTCATGATCAATGTGACCCGCACGGACCTGTATACCAGAATACTTTCAACAGTTTCTTGTGTTCTGGTTCGAGTTCTTTGTACATTTTGGCCACAACTACCTCGTTCGTGCCCCCTTGGAATGGTAAAGATTCTCCCTGTTGTGTGTCGATATCAGTGAGTAAAATTTCCACAGTTAGGCAGGAGCTCGGTACTCACCCCATCGTTATATCCCAGATTAATATACAGAATAACTTCGATTCCTCTGCGAACAGCCATGAGAGTTGCCTCTACTACAGCAGCAGCATTGAACGTAGGCGTCTGGCTATTAAAGTCAGAGCAGTTAACGACGCGTACACTATACCGTCTAAAACACTCTTCAAACTCACATGAAGACCTTCTCTTTAGCGTAGTGGAACCCAGCCAACCAAGCCATATCCTGTGGGTTATTCACGTCCGTGTACTCAACCGCACCCCGTGGCCGGCGGTTGGCCATCGCAATGGGGAAAGGGTCATGTGGGGCGTGAATGATATGGGGAGTGAAATCTTCCATGTCAACGCCTTCAGGCAGCGTCGCCTTTGTATCAGGCTGGAGAGTCGTATCTTTGCATAAACATGATCAGTGCCTCCGTATCCAGCGCGCAGTTGGCAGTTGTGACCCACTAAGATGCTTCGTTATCTTCGACAACTTCGCGGCCCACGATCCGTCATGCAACCCCTGTTCGTAATTCTTCTTCTCAGCGTCATTAGTTTCGTCATATCCGCCTTGTTGGCTGCCGTGCTTCATAGAATCAGGGAAATCGTGCGTTTTCAGCGTTTCTTGCGCGTTTAATTTCGCGGCATCGACGTCCTTAACTGCGACGTGTGGATGTTCGCTTCGGAATTTGTAGGTGTCCGGTCGAACTGGAGGAAGTCCAAGGAGGGGTAATGGAGGATTCATGACGGTGCTCCAGGACAAAAGAGCCATGTCGTAGAACGCTTCAACGATAGGACCCTGGGCATCATTTGTATTAAATGTGAAGGTGCGGTTGTTACTCTGTTCGTTCACTCACCTCGACATGCGACATCATCTCCATGTTTACTCTGCATCATATGAGTATCCGTCCTGTGATCCAATGAATGTCTATTGCGCACCTATCTTGCGTATTATTACTGTTAATTAAAGCAATCTTTCTGTCGACCTAACCCATATGTATAAGATAAAAACCGTGACTCGAACTGGACATTTGCGTACCACCATGTACTTTGCATGAAAAGTCCCTATCGCGCACAGTCACAGCGAGTCAGTCAACATTGATTCAAATTCGGAGACCATGAGACTCACCTAAAAGTGGTTGATGATAGTTGCAGACCTCCAAATCAATATTGGGAATTTCTTCTGGAGAAGGCAGTTTGACCGCATCGCCTAATGTAAATTGAGTCACCGTCCCCATACACAAGAATTTTCCTATAGCTACCTGTGTATTCTGCGACTGGTACAATCTGATGTGGGCTGTATACCTAGAGAGAACATTTGTGACTATCTCTTCTGAGAGGTAATGGACTGTTACTAGCTACCTGCTTGATGTTGCCACGATCGTACATGATCTTGACAACTATCGATATTTCGCATATTTATGATCCTTTTCCAATGATAAAAAGACCTTGGTTGCTCACCAACCCTGTCACCCCGTGCACCGGCCCGGTGAGACAGCTCGCGAAGTGCATCCGTAACTACGGTAGCAGCTGTGGACGCCTCCCAACTAAATGTAACGAGAATTAACTACATCTAAGTACTTCGAAGTAAACGCCAGCTCACTAATCTGACCAATGTCAATAAAATCAGAATGAAACGTAATCGAACAGGATATTCACATACTTGTTGCGAAGAAAACTTCCTTCTCAGCTCGAACGATGCAATCTGCATAATGGCGCATGATGTCGGGTATCCTGAAAAATATCAGTTATGTTTGGATTTCGTGTTTTGTGCATACTGATAATACGTACACGCTGATGATTGATAGAGGTATTACTCCAGTTGAAGCAGTCAAGGGCGGGGAAACCAGGTTTGCCAATGGATCATACTCGTAGGTCCGCAGCACCTCACCGTAAACCTGGTCAATGATCAGTCACAGCCGGACTCAGCGCCTTGCCCAGGGGAATACATACCTGAAGAAATAGATCACTTGGTCTACTAGTAAACTGCCCGCACTCTGCGACACGGTCGAGATCGCTTGTTGTAGGATGATGTTGGCCTACTTTGAGATTAGCTGCTCTCTTCGGGTGTTTGCCGTACAGTTTCCCAGCAATCGACTCTACTCACTGCTGGGACTGAAAAATTCTGCGGAATGCAGATTCCATGCA